>BMAW01004173.1:341790-417850 GCA_019974015.1 Nephila pilipes
TTTTAACCAAAATTTTTAGATTTTAATAGTCCAACTTAGCGTAACTTTTCGCTTCGCTTTAAAACAATTCATTCTCTTCTATGATCAATAAGGACAAGACAAACAAAAACTTCATTATTTCATTATAATGCAGTCAATATCAAGTAATTCGTAGCTGATTGGACAAGAAAAAGAATTTGAATTACGTATACTTTTCTAAAGAAATTAGGTAAAAAAAATAATAAAACTTAACCTCACGATCCTAAATTTACGAAATATACATATTTATTACAATATAAGTATTTCAATTTTTCAACCAAAACTTTTTGCTTGCCACTTTGAATAAAATCTTCAAATCATTGCAAATAATTTCCACCTATTAAGTGATGAATAAACATAACTCTACATAAAATTGACCTTAAAAAAAACCGTCCAATGACCCTGCTTTTCTTTATTTTTAGAAACACCATTAAAATAATAATGAAAGTCAGACGAAAACCCTAATGAACTGTTTATATCACAGTGATATCTGAGGAATCTTACAAAAAATCGAGTTAACCAAAGTAAAATTCGAATTATTCTTAATTTTTTCCACTGTTTTAAAGCAGAGTTCTAGCGACTGGATGAAACTTTCTAATATCCCAGAATTTCGAATTACAGAAATTTGGCAATTTAAAATATTTAGCTTAGACAATATCTTTATTTTCAATACACACACACACACACACACACACACACACACACACACACACACACACACACACATTGCCACACATATATACGACATCATGATTAAAGTATAAAGTCCCATGTTAGATTCGTATCGAAAAAAAGTAAGTTTGCATCCTGCCTTTATGTAGATTAAAGTCACAAACTCGTGCATTTTCTTCACAAGTTATGGACGCTTGAACGTTACTAGCATCTGTTGTCACTAAGTGCCTGATGTTTGCAGCAAAACACAGCATCATAGAAATATTTTTTATTTTATGTTTTGCCTTCCAGTCTCCCTTGATTGAGGAGGCAGCGCTTAGCTGTTTGACTCTATATAGTTAATCAAGAGTGATTCAGGTAAACGGTAGTAGGTGTAATAGCCATGGTAAAAAGTAATACGCGATAAAGATTTAACATTTTTTATGTTCTTCCAAAGCAAGCGAACGGAAGCTGTTTATCTCTTTTCTGAAGACTACTACTCGTTGAAGATGTTACAAGGCTGTAACAAACGCGTTCTCACCTTGAATCCGTCCCTATGGATATGATGCTCGCTTTACCCAGGAATGTGACACTTTGTCTGTTCTGAGTCACAACCTGTTTTGAATGCAAATGACTATTCAATTAAATTGCAAAATCTGTTCACTGATAGTTATTTAAATTTTGTTACTTAGAACATGTCTGCTTTTTACCTAAGTGTAGCTTTGTACATTAAATGGAAATTTATGGGATGAAAATCTGTTTCGAGTTAGATATCGTGCAGAAAAACTGTGTCTGATTGTGATTAAGTTGCATATATTTCATTTAAAACTCAAAAAACGATTGTAACTTCATTTACATACAACAATAATAATAGTTGTTTTCTTAAATAGTATTTGAATTAAATATTCAAATTCGGTTGGCACCATGGTCGATAAATTATTACAAGATTTAAGATTCTAAAGCAAAATTATTACACAACTCTCTAGCTCTTTCTTATGTTGCAATTCTCTAAATTACTTAATAATTAGATTTTAGTAATTTTAATTATTTAAATAAAATTATTTAAATTACGTCTATCAGCCTCAGCTTTTACATAAATTCGATTTGAACGAAATCTCGCAAAATAAAGAGAAGCCCTATAAAATATTTGTTATATTTTTATACTTCACGAAAGAGTAATACGTTAATAATTGCTAATTTTGTTTTAGTGACCGAATCTCCTCTTATCTTTAACAATAAACGAGGATTTTAGTTTGATATTATTTAAACGAATGCACAAAACTGAATCGTTAATAAACACAAAATCAACGTTTCAAATCAGAATATTCTACAAACATGCAAAGTTAACATTTTTGAACTAAATAACTTATAAATTTTGGTCAAATTATTTTTTCGTGCAAAATAACAACTACACAGAAACTGAACAAAATACGCGGAATTGGCAATCCATTTGTATGGAACAATTCAAGGCACCGGCTTCAGTGAATTTTCTAAATTTATTCGAGTATTGCTATTTGGAAAGCGTGAACCATTCTAAATCAGTAACATTACTCAATCCTTATCCCTCCCTGCTCTGAAACCGAAGCAAAAGCCAAATTCAGGTGGAACCCCATTTCAAGAAGGGTAGGTGGAGGGAGGGAATCACGCACTCTCACAGTACTTTTGTCAGCATAAAGGTTAGTTCTCCAAGCACGATTTCATGATAAGAGATCTCCTGATGATACTGAGACCTTTCGTGCAACTCCAGAATTATGGTATGGTTTCAGCCAAGGTCTCTAAAGCACAGGTTTCCCACTCAATTGCAAATCGCTCTAGAATTGAAATTGAGTAGTGAAGACCATGCATCTGCTGGCTTGAAGGATTGCAAACGATGTCTAATTAACCCTTTCGGACGAACACCCTTGCCTCAACTCCTTTCTCTCGGCACTCCATATCTCGGAGCACCCCATAAAGCCCACTCTGTCAGGTGTAGACGTGAAATTTTAAGCAAAAATATACCTTCTCAGTGTATGTTTCTAGGATTTTCTTGAAATAGCGTTATCGTCGGCAACGTTCGTCCTTGAAAACCAATGAGATAAGATTCATAGTACAGCATCCGGCATTTTCCGGCAAGCTGCTCGCAAGTTTATTCGACATTGCTAATGTAATTTTTCCCTCATATTATCCACAGTACTGAACATGTGTATATATTACTATGAACATGAGCAGTGGCGTACCCGGGGAAGGGACCAAAGGAGCACAACAACTCCAAGAATTTTTCTGAAATATGAAATACTTGATGACTCTTTAGAATACTATTACAGATGTTCTAAATTTAAAACAAAAGTGTAACTTATCTTCTATTATTATGCTTACATTCTTTTGTCAGAAGAGAAAATAAGACCACAGTCTAATGGTCATGGTTTGCAGATTGTGGCGTTTGTCTCAGTCATGGGTCTGACTCCTTGGTCACACAAGACCTCGCCGATTGGTGGCGCATATGCTAAATCTGTTCAGGCCCAAAGTCATCCCATGGTGTGGAAGTTAGAGATGGGTGCCATCTCAGGAGTCGTCCTCGTCACTTGACCACAGTCTGTAGAAGTCCGTCGCCCATAGCCCCGTGTTGCTACTTAGATGTGAATGCTAGAAAAACTAAACTAAACTAAAAGAGAAAAATTATTCCATCTAATGTCCACTTAAAAGAATAGAAAAGTATTTGCTGACCTGAAATGTTCTACTGGATCAGTGTTGAAAGACGAAAGATGAGGATACAGTCCTTTAAGAAGATTCTCAAGTCATTACAAGATGTAGCGTAGGAATATTTCCGAGATATCTTAAGCTTAAAAATTTTGCCTGTCGACAGCATGTACTTAACGATTGTTTTACTATGGAATATTTAAGAAAATATAAGAATTGTCCCTCAGTTCGTTGAACGGAGGAATTTATTCTCATGATATCTTATTTTTTGTTAAATGAGTCTTTTTGTAATTTGAGACCACCATAAATGTTTAAATATGAAATATAAGATTGATATAGAGTATATCAATTGGGATATTTAAACTTGAAATGCACGCTTTTTCATGCAATGACGATATAATGATCCCAAAATTAATTTCGCAATTGTCACTGATATAAAGCAAGTACTAAACAGTTGATTGATTGGATTTGATTCAAGGCATGATATAGAAAAGTCTATTATTCCCATTTGCGTTTGTTTGTTCATTGAAAGTTTTGACAACCTATTTACTGACACAAGTTCACTAACCATAACAATGTACTTCTTTATTTGGAACCACTGTGAGGGATGAAAGATCAACACTGAGCAGCCCCCACTTCCCACCAATTGCATTTGTTTCTGAGAAAATAGAAGTATTGAATTTATCAAACCTTTCAACTATCGAATATCTATGTGATATTAACAAAACAATTTATCCTAATAGTTATCAGTCATCTGTCATTGTAAAATTTGAGGAATTTCAGTTAATACTATGTTTCTATTTCAAAATTGAGTTTTAAAATATTCAGAAAATCAAGATAATATTATGATTGATTAGAGTAAAACAACAAAATAAAGATGAATTTTCGTTCCGAAAGAGCACTAAGATGTGAAAACCTTTCAGAAGAAAAATGAGATTATACTTGTTATTAAAGAAAAAGAATCTTTTAAAGTAAAGTACCATAAAAGAAGAAATAAAATAAACCAATCTTTATTTTTAGTTCCTTTTACGTTATTTGTTTTTGATGATCTTTATGCGTTATAGATTTTGATGATTGATTTTAATGCTTTGAGAAAGATATATTTATATTTAGCCATGTGCATCTTTCCAAATCAAATAAATTTATTAATTTTAGTAACAGCTTAAAGAATTTTTAGGTCATAGGCTGGATTTTACGTATAATGTTCTGTACTGATTAGCAAATGTAGCTGTAAATAAGGAAGTTGATTCAGATTAAAATTATTTCAAGTCCAATTTTACTAAATGCATCGATTAAGGGTAAAATGTTTATCGTACTGTTAAAGGCATTAATGGTTCTGGTGTTTAGCAAACAAACGAGAAAATTGTAATTGTTCATAAAGTTTAATTGCCAATCCTGCTGAAAATGTGTTTATTCATGCCAGTGTTGTACAATAATGCTCTATTGAATGGTTTAACTCGGTATTGCAGCTTATGAAAACTACATTAAACAAATCAAAACACTCTACTGCAAATTCTAAAACATAAGAAATTAACTAGTACCTCATAATATACTAAAATTATCAATTCCTTGAGAATATTTATATCCCTTTCATGTAATTTCAGTCTATTTCTGTTTCCTGTTTTGATCAAATTTCAGTCTATTTTTCTCTTTAGTAACGTTAATAATCCTTGGTTGATATGTGTACATTATAAATAAAAGAGAAAAACAGTGATTCTTCTATACATATATTGTTTCAAAACACATGAATGTGTGAGAATATTAAAATACTTAAATTAAAATTATACAAAAGTAAAAAGGAAATGGATCAGCAGAATTTCAAATATTAATGTTTTATTGAAATATTAAAACTTGAGAACCTCTGAAAGAAGTAAAATTTTACATTAGGAAATTTTATATTTAAAATACGTTACTATATGTTTATTATTATGCAAGTAGTATGCAAGAAAAGGATCTGATAGTAAATGTTTTTGTCTTAACTCCCGCACGACTAATGAATACTGTAGAAATCAGGAAGCTACTAATTACTTAAAGAAACTTAAAACCACATATAGTAATACTTTCCAATACTTAAAAGTGATAAGATGCCTCGAGTATCTTAAAGATTATTTATAAAGAAAGAAACGGTGCCCCATCAGTCCGTGTCTAAGAAGAGTGGGATGGGGGTACTCAGTGCCCATATGGATTACTTTTATTTATGCTTTTAATATTTTTTTTTCGTATAAAATCCATGTAATGACTTAATGTTCAGTTCTGGTCAAGACTGGTCCCCATTTAGGAAATTTACGAATTGAAATCCATAACTCTTATGAGTGATTATATAAGACAAAATGAATTAAAAAGAATGATCCACCACCAAACAAGCTAGTTTGAAAACTCACAGTACTTACTAAAATACTGGAACCCTTTCGAGAAACTATAAACCCTTTTAAGGAAATCGCACCAAAATAAAGCAATAACCTTTAATACCATACAGACACATAAACGTTCGTAGAACTATTAAATTAACACATGAAGTTCATTCATGAAGGAGGGGAGGTGAGTGTATCTCTTATGGTTTTACGCATTGAGATCCATAACCTCATGTGTTATGTATGCACATAATGTACAAAAATGGCTGATTCCAATAAATGTGATAATCGAACCGCCCGTTCCTGTCTCGAAGGAGAAGGATGTTGTTGATAGTAAACAATCGTCCTGAATATTAAGCCGAAAATTTCCGAACAACCATTCATCATTTAGACTCCTCGCCACCTGGACGTTGACGAGGAGAAAGCCTTTAGTGATTACAAAACTGTTGGTGGATGACCGCAATGGATCCATCATAACCTTACCCCTCCGATTTTTAATACGTCAATCGAGACATATACAGATCCAGAGTTGTGGGTCAGTATTTTCCAAAAGGAAAAAGAAAAAGTTTTTCCTGAAAAAAAAAAGAGTCACCTAGATGAGTTTACAAAGAAGGACAATATTGTCATTGTAGGTAAAAACGATCGCAATGAAAAAAATGACCAAAAAGCGGAACTGTTTGTGATCTTTGATAATGCCGAGTGTTTTCTGTGTTCGTCATCGGGAACCGAGCGTCACGCCTTGCTCAAGGTGGGACGCACGACAGTCACGTGATCGATGATGACGAATTAGGCTTCGCCCCCCCTCGACTATTGTCTTCGGTTGTCTGTCCCGCCATTGGCAGTTTTTCAGTGGGCTGCTGTAACCATTGAAATGCAAAAGATTGATCTGCGTCACCAATATAACGCGAATTTGTATTCCTTTTTTGAATGACAAAGAAGGAAATAGAAAAAAAGAATAAAGTTTTCTTATCCGAAATTTATTCACTTCGATTATCTGCCGTTGCGGTCATCTCGATGCAGATGACCTCGTTTGTAAGTGTGTGAAATTTGTATTGCGAATGGAGAAGGGGGAGCTTAGAAATGGAGTGTAAAATGTATTGTGACCTCTTGATAAAAAGTGCGACGAACCCTGAGGTGGTGTGAAAAATTCTTAGTTAGCCAACGATTCTCTCTTAAATGAACTTGTATCGTGAAAGATTTTTTTTATATCGATACATAATTTTAGTCTGTACCGAGTTACAATTGAAACACAACGCAATTTTTGTAAGTCTGAATAGTTTCATTTGATAGTTTTTACAGAATTTTCGATGCATACCTAAGTTATTTAAACTTATTATTTTCCATTCCATTGTTTCAGTTTCCCCTCATTTATTTCCCAGTAAGTGAACATTTTCTTTGAAGTAGTACAACTAATTATTTACTACGAATCAATTGTATGTGTATTTGAAATGAGAAATCTAAGGCAGTTAAAATCTTTAAATGAATGACAACAGATAAAGACAGGGGCTATAAGGATTGCTGTATTCTGATATTTTTTGCACTAATTTTTTTTTTTCAGAAAAATGAGATTCCACATAAACATTCTTTTCAGCTGTAAAGAAATAGTAATTACGAATTAATTAACAATCAAAGTTTGTACATCCACATGCTAGAACTTATTTATATTCATCACTACTAAAAGGTCTTCAATAGTTTATATATAAGAGTTGCAACAATATCTGTTGATGATATAATAGTAAAAATCCGAAAATTAACGAATAGATGTTTTTGATGAAAACCTCATAAGGGAATTTATTTTCTGTTTTAAATACGTGTTTATGTATATATATATATATATATATATAATTAAAATTTGTATTTTGGGAAGAAAAACTTAGTTCTTAAAATAATGAAATATCGTAGGGACTTAAATTAAAATTGGTGCTTAGATCTCTTCAAAAGCTTTTAGACTACCAGATCCATGATAATATATTATATAAGTAGTACAAGATTAAAAAATTAAAGAAAAATATTGAAATTATTATAGTCTTATCGTAAGTCCGCTAACACGCGGTAGTCGAGGCTTATCTTAACTGAACCACGGGTTAAGTGATCCGCGAGTTACAATATTAATATAAGTTGAACTAAAAGTCAAAAAGACATTTATGAAGATTTGTTTTTTTTTTCACTGTCTTAGCCCTTTTTCTGCTCATTCATTTATCGTTATCAGCGAAAATTATTTTCATTTTTTAACCCTTCACGTCATGTAGACTCAGATAGATTAAGTTCTTAGGCAATTTCTGTTCGTCCTGCCTCTTCTTCAATTCGTTCGATCACATTGAATATTTATTCGATATTATGAGCCACTTGTTGACGTTTTCGCTCTTTTGAAAATATTTTTAATTGCTATCGAAATAACTTACCCTGGAAAAAAAATTGTATGATACTTGAAATTTGACTAAAATAAAATGGTTGAATGAACAGCTAATCTCATTGACCACGAGATCTTGAAAATAATCGCTTGCAACAAGCAAAAAACAGAAGCTAAAGCATTTCACTTTCCGAAAGAGGGTGATTCATATGTATAAAATAGAAAGAAAAATGTATTGATGTCTACTTTTAACAGGAAGTTGTGAAGACATCCACACACAGAAAATTAATCACAATTCCACAAAAAGAAAAATAAGAATTACGCCCCCCCCACAAGCGAATGCTCATCGAGGAGCCATAGTAAAATCGCGTGTAAAAAAACTCGCGAGTTAACGGGCTCTGACTGTATCAACAATGAAAACTCATTCACGATGCATGAGTTTTTTCAAAGGCATAAAAAAATCACAATTCTTATTTATTATATGTGACGTCAGTGATCCATCAAGAAAATAAAGTTTAATAAAACACTCTTTCACCCTGCATTTGTCTCAAGTAAACAGCGATTACTGCAACCTTACACACTACTGACTTAATTTCGACCTACAAAGAGATCGCCGACTCGGTTATAATAAGAGAGCCTATGCATTTACTCCTGAAACAAGGCACCTGGCGAGCATAAATTAATAGGCGGATAAAACAGTTGAAGGTAATAGGGGAGAGTCAAATGGGGTGGTCACTTTCCCTGGACACTTTATTAACCACTGGTAAGAGGTCGTTCGGACGTAAATCATTGGATAGACAAAGTGGAGGCTCTACAAACCAGTGGCATTACATAACAGAGATGAGTAAATAATGAATGCCCAAGCTAACCACATTAGTAACGCATCGTTTGCATTAGAAGGGAGCGTTCGGAATTGAGAATTCTTGCACCGTTCGCCTATTCATTCCATATTTTGTTAAATTATATTGCATTACACTTCCTGTTGAGATATTTGAGTAAGAGACTGCACGCTCGCGTTTTATTCTGTTATAACAAGTATTGACTTTTGAGTAGAAGGTGAGCAATAAAATTTGTTTTTTTATAAGTAGTAAGTGAGCAACATTTTTTGTTTGTTAATAGCAGGTGAGCAACATTTTTTGTTTGTTAATAGCAGGTGAGCAACAAAACTTATTTCTTCATAATGTCTTCTTAATCAGAACACATCATGAGATAAAAAGCTTCATGAATATTTTTTCATGGTGAAATATTTTTTTTATAAAAAAAGATTGTTTTTTTTAACTGAAGTAACAAAATATTTCGAAATAATAATAATAAAAAAAGATAACTTCCAACCCATTCTCCGACAGAATATTTATATTACGTTATGATCAATTTCGTAAAAGAGAACGCACTACTATGGTTTCTTTATAAAATAAAAATATTAATAAATTTCCGAGTGACTCATTTTTTTTAATCTTTTTTCTAACTAGCTAGTTATTTTACAAAAATTAAGGTAAAGGATAAATCACATAAAAAAATAATAATTTTGAATGGCTGAAAAAAATATTGGAATAAAATTTAAGTCAATTTTCATTCACTCAAATTATTTTGAATTAAATAATTTTTGTGCACGAGCAATTATTTAATGAATGACTACGTGTTTTTAGTTTTATGCTAATGCTGAATGATAAGAAATTTTTTTCCCCAAATACTATTCTACAGAATGAAGAAAGCAACAAAAAAAAGCTTACCTGTTTTATTTAAGTTAAATTATATTCTGTTAAGGTCAATAAAGCACAAAACATATTAAATACCTCAGAATTTTTTTCGTTATGGTATGAAATCAAGATTTGTTGATGAATGCTTCGTATAAAAAAAAGAATACCAGTTAGTATGTAATAAAATATTTTTCTGTCGTACTTTTGTGAACTTTATAAACCCATAAACATTTACGTTAGAGAAATTAAGATTCTAGCACAGAACGATATGCGAGAATAAAGTAAAATTAATGCAATTTTCTTAACATTCTTTCTTTTTCCAAAATTTTAATTGGTTAATAAATCTTCAAATAAGTAGCTTTTCTTAGAAAGTAATGAATTCAGAAACATTCAAAACTTTTAATTTTAATCTCCAATCCATCTCCTTAATGACTAATAAACATAATTATTTACCACCAGAGCACATTAATTTCGAGATGAATTCAAAACCAAGCACAACTTTCTCTCTGCGAAACTTTCAAAACAACCACCTCGAATTACGAAACAGTTTTTTAAAAATCCAAACGCGCTACGCTTCCTCAATCCGAATCTCACATTTGATCGTATGTTCCTCTTTCTCTCTCGAAATTTGAAAAGAAAACTTTTTCGAGGCTAAATTAAATATAAACTTCATTTAACAACGAACCTGGCTACGTGGAGTTCCACTAGAGGGCACATGTTGTATTAATCAAACAAAATAATAGCAAATTGAACGGGTCAAAAAAACATACACTCACCCTCCTAAAGATAATAGACTCGTGAAATTAATGTAATCAAAGATTCCGCCGCAACAGTTAGTAGAACAGTTAACGGAATTTTATAAACTTATTAATTCATAGAGATGAGAAAGAGCAAGGCAGAGAGGAGAGAGAGACAGGAGGAAAAAAATTATTTTTCTCACGCGAGAACACCTGAGAGATGGAGGAGAAAGGATGTCTTAATTGTTACTTCCGTAAAGCCAAAACGGAAGAAACATTTTTACTTCTGTCTGGTGGAGCTTCAATTTTTACGTTGGATTTTGAGCGACGTCAGTCTCTCTCTCTTTCTCTTTTCCAGTTATAAATGAAGATGTGCTTTGGTTTTGCGAAATCCTTTAAAAATGGCTCGGGTTGGGAAAACATGCAATTATGCATAAATGTTGGGTGTGAAAGAACAGCGCTATTTCTCGAAAAGTATAACGGCTTCTTAAAGAAAAGTGCATGCCAATAGATTTAATCATTTTGCTCAAGTACGCCACCACGTTTTCGTTTGCGGCGGTAAGGGGGAGATATAAAAATTAACAGATGGTTGATTTTAGTTGTGATCAAATATTCTACGTCAGCTATTCCTCTCATTTACAGTAAACAAAAAAAATTCAAATACATTCATATGTTTTTTTAATGTGATATATCGCATTTATGATTAATAAATACGAAGAAGAAATCCAAAGTTATATTAAATAAGGAGTATTTTATTTAGGGAATATTTATTATTTAATTTTTTATATCATTCTTAATGTAATATCTGCCCTTAATTACTCGGTTTTTGAGCCATATCTTATTAATTTATATTAAGCAATAATGATCGAACTGCAATTCAAGATACGCAAGAACAAAACAGAATTTTTTTTATTAATTATCACTATAGCATAGTTAAAGACTCTCTCTCTCTCTCTCTGTGTGTGTGTGTCTCTATAGTATCCCAACCGAACTTACAATCCTTATTTATGATTTAAGTTATCTTACCAGTTCACTCGTTCTGAATTAAACAGTTCTCATAAACAGAAAATACATAATTTAATATTTTGAGTAGAACTCCATCCGAACTCCTCCTCCATTTCCATCCGAATCATTATTCTGTGTAAGCAAATCGTTATCCTCTACCTCTCTTCATGTTCCATTCATTCCATTTCATTTATGTATCATTATATCTAAATCACATCATTTCACTTTTATCTTCATCTAATCTGCATTACCACGTTTAATTTGGTTGGAAAGAAGTAGTTATTTTATGCGATTCAAATTGATAAAAGTCTCCGAGGATATAGAGGAGAAAATCTTGAATAGCCCCTCGTCACAATACAACTAATAGAGTCACAAACTTTGTAGGATCATGGGCGTGAATCTCGATTTCATCAAAAGACTTTTGGTGAATGAATATGAATTTTATTGAACATTAAATCCATCTGAGTTCTGAAGTCCTAGATGAAGTGACAGTTGTAGAAGGAGATTTCAGTGTAAGCATTATCTCATCATTTGAGCGTGGTTCACAAATAAAAAAACATATCCTTAACAGCCATTAAAACAGCTCTAGTTTGAATCAATTTAATGAATTTAAAATAATTTTTGTATGACATTAAAGAAAAAAATAGTCTTAAATTAAAAATAATATAGTTTTATACAAATGTTAAAACTCTACGCTTTACGTAGGTATCTTAAAAAATACAATTTAATTAGAAATGCAATAATAACTATTTAAAAACACTAATAAAATTTTTACTGTTATAAAGCAGTAGTTGTAAAATTTACATGATTTATATGTGAGGAAAATTATATGCTTTAAAAATGTTAATAATGCTGAAAGATTTGATATGTGTTTTCTAGATTACAATCTCCAGAAGAAGAAAAAAATCACAGCTGATAGAATTCATACTTGATTATGTCAAATTAGATGCAAATTTAAAGAAAATTTATTTAAAAATAATAATAATAATTACTTTATATTTCATTCACATTTTTTTCCTGTGTAAATCACATCAAATTTTTTTTCCTTTTGAATGATTTCTTACTAGAAATAAATAAAAGTATTTCTCCGCAATTAAAATTTAAATCAAAGCACTTTCTTGCATCATAAGTGAGATTTTATTCAATAACTTAAGAATTCTAAGCGAATATAATTTATTTTTCTGAATTAATTTTTGTTATCACTTGGAAAAAATGCGAATGTTGTAACACTACTGGTTACACTTTTTGAATTATTATATAATAAGTGGTTACGTACTGAATGTGAGACAGTTTTTTCCCCGACGAATATCTTAATCATCCGGTTTTATTGTTTTACATCTAATTTATTTATATTTACTTTTTATCGTTTCTTACATTATATATTTACATTTACAAATTTAAATATTATCCAGGAAAGAATTTGCGTTTTATCAAATAGAAAAGTTAGGTTTAAAAGAAAGAAAATTGGCATGAAGAAACTTTTAAATGTTTCCTTTTTTCAGAAGAACAATAAATTTTTTTTTAATTGAAAGTGACTGTGGTTAATTGTGATTGTGACCTTGATTAATAACGAAAATGTTTACAGAGACTGAAGAATCTACAACTTTCTCTCAAATACCGATTTCTGTGAGCTAGTCGCACTTTTTAACAAAATATAATGAACATTAAACTTAACTACGCCATATTTAGTTATCGATTTCGTTATTTGATCGTTGCTAAAACCTACGAATAATTCGCTAATATCCACTGCATATTTCTAATATGATAGCTATGAAACTAATAAAAACAGTATGGAAGTGCAAATACATGATCCTGAACGCGCATGCGCATATGTATTTATAAATTATACCCACAAAATCAATTTCAAATTTTAAAGCAATCAAATATTCAGAACAAAACCTCGACTAATTCGTACGAACCTCAATTTAAACCACTAAAACCCCTTTTACAATCCGGATCTACTAACATAAGACCTTCAGTGCGGAACTCTTTTCTTACGCGGTCCCCATCTAATTAATACGCTGTTCATCTGGCCCGGGAGTGATGGAGGGGTGTTCAATTTTCAATTAGCGTTTACAGGCTAAAAACACAGGTAACCACGCCATTCCGAGCAGGTGGGAGTAGCTTTTCTTCCCAGAAATTGCCCGCACCCCAAAATAACAATCTCGGCATCAATTAAGGGCCTTCCCCTGTTTTACTTTCTTAGAGATCCAACATCATTCATCTAATTTGGATGTTAGACGCACAGATTTGCCTGCCTCTGAATCTATCTGTGCAAATGAAGCCGTGATATTTGAGGCCGTCCCAATCGAACGCTCCCTTGCTTAATGTGTATTGGTTTTGTTGCAGACGATAAATAATTAACCAAGATTAATGATTAAAATGAGGGCTCTGAGGGAAATTAACGTAAACCATCATGTTGCCGTTATTTTTTTTTTATTATTATCTCTTTAATCTGCAGTTTATTTTGCTTGGATTGGGATACATTGTTGGCTTTATTAAGGATCGATCGACCGAAACCACGTTGTAAATATATGAATGGGTAATAAAGTGATGTAATTGAAATGTCTTGGGAAATGTTGTGATTAATAACATGGTTAACAGTCGGATAAGTTGCAGTGGAAAATTATGGAGCAAAACGGGATCAAAAGATTTGGGATGTACATTTTAAAACTGTAAGTAGGTTGAATAATATATCAGATTTATGTACTTTCCGATTGAAAGTATATGTTTAACATGTGTAACATTGTCTTGAACTTAAATAATGATTGTATTTCGGCACTAAAGGTTCAAACCCCTGAAAAATTCCTCGTAGGGTACTTTTTACGTAATCAAGTAAATTAATGGATTTATATAAACATTCATTTTGTAAAAAGTTATTTTAACTTATAGCTCCTGAAATCTTAATATATTCCAAATATTTGAATTTTAATGTACTACTTATCAACTATTTCAAAAATTGATCTATTTGTCAAATTCGACTGAGGATAAAAATCATTAGTAAATTTATAAAAAAATATTTTTTTTCTAACTTTTATAAGTTAAAATACATAAAATACATATTTATATATCACTGATATGATCTTGATATTAGTTTTTCAGTATTTTTTTGTTATATTTGATTAATTTAATGTAATCAGTATCTTTGCGACAGAATTTGTATTTTCTAAGGTTGTAACTACTTATTCAATAATTAATCAGTATTCAGCTTTTTCATGCAAGCACTCTAATGTAATTCAACGTATCAAACCATTCCTTCTTTAATCGAAAAAAGATTATTTTTCGGAGCATTTTCTAATGGCACCTGCATGAAGAATTCTAATCAAAAGCTTAATCGTGTTCTTTAATTTCTACTTAATTGACTATCTTTCTAGTATTCTGTATTAAAATATTTATATTATTTTGTTTGTATTACTGGTTACTTTGTCTTTAATGTAACTGAAGCAATTTTTTCTAAATTGGAAATTTATAAGACTTCTCTCAAGAAATAAATTACGAGAGCTAGCAGTAATGAAAAAATAACAAATACGAATAGTCGACTAGATTTTTAATTGCGCATCTTTAAATAAATTTATTACTTAAATTTACCTCCCCGGCAACTTCAATGTTAAGAAATACTGATGTTTGTAAGTTCAAGCTTTGAAGTAATATTTTGTTTTCTAATTATTATAAACAAAGGAACCCTTTTTTTTTTCTTCTTAATTTCTATTCTGAAATATCATACTCTAGAGTAATTGACTTTTCTTACTAATGAAAGAAAATTATTATTGCGCTTAGCCGCAATAAACTAACATTTCCTTTTCTTTTTATCCAAACGCATCCCATAACTATCCTTTAAAAATACAATAAAAATACCCGTTTACCTGTCCAATGACTTGATTATGCGTATACAGTTTGCAAGAGTAAAAAAAAAACGCGAGAGTTCATTTATAGCTTGCCCTCGCACAGCTGGCTTAGAAACATTTCTAAAAGTAATTGATAACATAACCTTTTTCATGGGAATAGGGAAAAAAAAAGTCGAAGCAAATTCTTCATATCTTGAGAGAAAAGGTAGAGAGTAATTAAATCATAAAAATATTTCGCTGCTTATAATTTTGCCGTTAATGAGGATTCAGCGCAAAAACGATTTGAGATTTCTCCAGTGAGAATTTTTAGAGACACAAAACGGTAATTCGCTTACTTCCTTCCCTCCCCCCTCCCCTTTCTCTGCGTGCTTTACCTGTGCGTCATTAATTAAAACTACAAGTATATTTTAACGTTTTTAAGAAACACTTTACGTTCTAGTTTAATCCATTTAATTTTGCAGCGATAAATAATGAAATACTCAACTCATAATAATCCAACCTTTTTTGATGAGTGCATTCGGTATCTAATTTCTTGAACAGCGCCCCTTTTCCTAGACTGTAAGGTTTTTTTTATTTTTTATTTTTGTTTTTGTTCTTTTTTACATCCTCAGAGTTGTTTCCCTTTTTCTACAGCTAATCTCACTTTGTTCATCATCATCTTGATAAAAATTCATTATCCTTTTTTGTGCCATTTCAGGCGCTAAGTGCAAACAATTTGTTCGAAAATCCTGCATTGGTACGAGTGGTACGAAACAATTTTTCTTTGTCGTGCTTCCCCCCCCCCAAGTATTATTTATCATTACGGGAAAGATTAATTTGCAAATTATGAACAAAATTCATCGTGAAAAACAACGGAATCTCATTATCGATTTTTAATTCGAGAGGAAAAACGTATAACCCGATTAATCGAAATCGTTTTCCTGTACTGAGTCATTAAAAAAATTCCTCATAGCATCTCAATTATTTAATTTAGCTTTAATCACGCAAACGCATTATTCTCAGACGTAATTTTTTCGAAGAATTAAGGCAAAACACACTGTCCCAAAAAACATTCTTCGGTTTCATTTTTTTTAAAGTGCATTTTTATTTTCAAAGAATAGAATTAGTTATTTTTCATGAATATTCCCAGAATATTGATCCTAATTTATTACTAAAAATAAGCTAAGTATGAATAAGTTATTAGTTTTTAATAAAAATCGCTACCTTTTATTAATATTATAAAGTATTTTTATATATGAGGAGTTAGCGTAATTATTGTTTTTAATCACTCTATCGGAAAAATATTGCGATTAAAAAATTTTTATGTAAGAAAAATCCATAGATTTGGGGAAAATTCTGAAGATAAGTACTTTCAAAAATTTATTTTTCTTAAGAAATGCTAATAAAAAATTAGTCTTCATTAAGGTATAAATTTTTACATCTTAATAAAAAAAAAGTACATCCTCCTAATTCTTTTAAGTTATTCGAAATTAAAGCATTAATTATTTTTTAAAAAAAATAGTAAAGGAGAGGTGATAGAAATTAAATATTACTCAAATTAAATTAAAAGACGAAATTTTAAAAACTTTAAAATTTATTTTGAGATCTTACATTCCTGTATGTTGATGGTACATAATGTAATGTTAAATGTGAACTATATGTTGATGTTAACGTTTTTGATCCATTTAAAAAATTAAAAGCATTTGATCAGAAATTGAAATAATTTCATATTAATCTCAATGATATTTTTGTTACGTCAACTAAGCCCAGTGTTACGAAAATTTAATAACATTTATCTACACCGAAATGAAATAAAAAATGTTTCTATTCTACAGAATCTCTCACAGGCTTCAATATTTCTTTTAAGTCCATATATATATATATATATTTCTGGAACCCCCTCAGAAAACATAACAAAAACTGCTCCGGTGACATTAAAGTGCTGGGATTTTAATAAACTCTCCTTAAAGAGGTAAATTGGCTGAAACCCTATTTAAATTACCATTAATATATGAATTCTTATAATTTGTTGAACATTTTAAGGTTTGAAGTAAATAATATTCAGTTCGAACGCATTAAAAAAATATCGTAAGCACGACTACAACCCACCCTACCCCAAGGGATTTTTTTTAAGTATGGATGGGGAAAAAAAATCCTTATTCCTAATGCGTAAGTGAAAGGAGATGTAACAAAAAAAAAATACTCTAACAAGGGGTTGTACTTCTTTATTATATAGCCACTCCTACCTGATGACTTAATTCGCACCATCAGAATCAATATTCAAATGAGGCGCTTCATGTGCATGCATGTGTGCAAACCAGGGAAAAAAAACTGTACAAGGAAAAAAAAGTGTTCAAAAAAATCCCCACCGTGGTGGTGACATTTTTTCATATATTTTTTTTTTAGCTTTATGTCTTTCCATTAACATCATATTCTTCCACACCTAGAACCAAGTTAAATTATGATACGGTGGAGAAAAAAAAAATTCTACCCCAGGAGGAAAAAAAAAATCAATTTTTTTTGGGTTCGGCTTATAAAAACAAAAATGTCTTGTGGGTGGGAGAAAAATTGTCACAATTGCTCGAACTTCCCCCAAGTGGTGATTAGTGTTACAGTACAACCATTTAATTTTTTTTCTTATCAATTGCGGCAATGTGGTAAGGGGAGAAAAAGAAGTCGAAAAAAAAAGTGTGGGGATGTTTAAAATTTTGTGGGAATAGCACTTAAGCAATGTACAACAGGTTTTGAATTACACTTTATAGCTTAATTGGCAGTTTTGCATATTTCCTAAACATTTTTCAGTGCTTGCCAAAATCTATTAACATTAAAATTACGCTGATTTTTTTTAATCTAAGATTTTTTTAAAAATTTAATATCTTTGAAAATTTTATTATTTCACGAAAATTAAAATACGAGCACTCGATAAAATTTAAAATCGAGCTCTGTATTGAAATGTCCTGCAAGAAACGTTGTGATTTAACTAATATTTTCTAGTGGGTATTAAAATCACGTAAAAATTCTTCCAAGTTATTGTCGGTGAATGAACAAAAATCAATATATAAATACTTTTCATTGGCAAGATATGTTTTAGGTTCTTTCGAATTATTTAATCTAAATGGTCTTAGAAATTTTAAAATATAGTGATACACTGCCATGTTAGTCAATTTTCGTATATAAAAAAAAGACTAAATAAATTCAATCATTTATGTATAAATTCCGATGAAAGGGCTTGTATTTAATTATCAAACATATTTGAATGAAAATATTAATAAGCTTATCTTCCTCAATCTACTGGGGAAGTATACTTAAACTCATTTTTAAAACATTTAAAAAATTTAACGCATTTTTAATCATAAAAAGGAGATTATAAATCGAGGAAAAATAAATTCAAGCATATTTAAAGGAAACAGCACACACTTATAGCTTAACGTTATCAATAAAGTAATTCACGCGTTGCTCATGATTCTAATTAGATTTTTATCACAAATTATATTAAAAGGCGCGTTTTAAATAATTAAACGTATTAATAAAGGCTTTTACTTAATGATTTAATTATTCTAGATATTTCATTAACATTTTTTTCACGCATACAAATCTCCCTACTTAAAAACATAAATGTCGGCTGTCTCGCAACTGCTGTGTGTTGGAAAGCGATAAGTTCACTTGGCTACGAGAGATTTTTCAATCATTTTCTACTTCCAGACATAATACGTCAGCATCATGTTTAATTCGTCGTCTTTACGAGAAAGTGGAAGCTTAACTTTAAGTGTTTTCTACTCGCATAAAAAAGCAGTTGTAAGCAGAAGTGGTTTATTATCCCTGGCATGGAATATATTTGCCCTCCACGAAGAAGAGTAGGAAGATGAAGGAAAAAAATATTCAAACCTTTTTCGACACATACCTAGTTCCTACTTTTGTTTAGAGCTTAATATGCTACTTTATACAAAACTTTTCTAGGACCTGCTTACTATTCACAAGTAGCAGTATGCGATAACAGGAAGATGCCAGGGTAAAAATGCATTAAGTGAACATTTTTTTTCCTTGTGCCCCATCTACTTCTTTCTTGAGTTTACCCAAGGACTGTTGTTAGAGGTAAGGCAAGAAAGTAAGGAAAAAAAAATAGTAGAGAAAAGAATGTTTTGCAAGGTGTTGACTTTCAAATTTATTAAAGCATTAACATTTTCTATGCCCGCTTAAAACCGATGCTAAAATGTGTACTTAATTCAAAGCAGCTGGGGTTGTGCAGTACGAGGGAACTCCACGGGAAGTGACTGGAAATCCCGCGTTCTAAAATATTCACGAGAAGTTGTTTAGGGGTTGTGGGGGGGCGACGTGGAAAGTAGTGCTTGAAACAAAGAAAATCGCGTTTAATCGAACGACTGTTATGTTTTTAAGAGATTTTCTTTGCCGTCATCGAAAAGAAGTTTTCTTTGTGAGGTACGGAGGGAGGAAGGGATGGATGTACTTCACCTAGGAATATTTTTGACAGGTGTTAAGTCATAAATAGAAAGTGCCTTAAAATGATTTTTAAGAAGGGAATGGAAAAGTACTTCAAAAGGACCGAAAGTGGCTTACTTTACCATTTGCATTAAGTGCAGTAAAATGTGTCCTTTACTAGGTAATTTAGTTCGATTATTTAAGAGTATAAGTGAAATAGATATACAGTACGCCCCCTATAATCTGACACTTCAACTTTCCGGCACTGACACTAATCTGGTGTTTCTATACAGGCAGAAAAACCTTACAGGTGATATTTGATATTATCTACTTCAAAAAAGTAATGCAGGTTATCAATACAATACAATGCATTTTTTGTAGCTTAAGTTATTTCATGTGTTTGATATTTTATTTACGTGTACTGTATTAATTTTTACGCGGTAAGACAGTTTTTAGTATTTAAAAGTGTTATTATTAGCGATTTTCAGTAATCCTGGGGTGCTCTGGTTCAATATCAGTCGGATTGCCGAAAGAATACTGTAATTTATTATTAGAAGAAAAAATGTTCAGAAAACTAAGAATTTAGTTTCATTACATATTTACCCATGTTATTAAATGCTGTAATTTAATAACAAATCAAACTGAGATCTTAAAATTTGAATAGTCTTTTGGTACAATTTTTCACTTAGATCATATTCACATTATACGGACTTGGATTTGTTCATTTCTACCTTATTTACGATTTATCGAAATTTGTGTCAAACAAAATAAGCCATAACAATCAAATACGATTTTACAAGAAATACAAACAAAAATCACAGGCGATAATTTTACTGTCCTGTAAGTGCGTGTAACAATGGGTAAAAATATATCCCTTGTCGTGTAAGAATATAAATCCTATTTTCGAGCACAAACAAAATATGACTGTCTTAAAGGACTCTTAAAATAACTGAGACACTTTCCACACTAAAACATGAGCTTATTTTTTTCCAAGTTTAAATAATCTTCACTTACTTAGATTAAAAATAATGGATATCATATTTAACATTGATATATTGATATATTTATCAACACGAAAATCATATTTATGAACATGAATAATATGTATGAACAATTAATAACCAATAAATGACTTTACATTTGTAAATCATGCATTTACTTTTAAGTACATCTCATAATAAAACCCACTGCATTTGTAACTTTAAAATTTCGCAGGGTATTTAAATACATAATATTATCTACACTGAACACAATTATAATTTCAAGAATTAAATTAAATAAAGCTTAAACATTTTTAAATTTCATGAATGAAATTTCCCATATTTTTTTCAAAATATTGTGCTATACTTAAGATTTGCGAGTGTTTATTAGAAAAAAAAATTATGTTCTTTGTATAAGAAGTAGCGTTATTTCCTAATATATATAATATCAACGCTATGGATACAGTAGGTTTTGAGGAAATGTACCAGAATAAAAAATAAATAATATTATTTTATAATGTGCAAATATAAGTCCTATGGATATAATAGATTTTGCGGAAAGTGAACCAGAATAATAATAAGACATTTTTTGAAAAAAAATGCAAATACTAATTTTTTTCTCTACGCATTTACACTTTTGAAGTTCGATTTTCGAATGCTTTATTTATTAAATTCTCATAAATAATACACCTATGGTATCAACGAAGCACTCTTTATTTTTTAACGGCAAAACCAAAAAATTTAAATTATTGTGGCTTTTTATTTCCGCAGTTACCTTAAGGCTACCCAAAATATTTGTTGTTTGTTAAATTAAAGAATAATAATTGCAATGAGATAAGAAAACTTTTCGTTCCACCTGATATTCTTGCTACATATGTAACGGAAAGTAATAAAAGCTCAGAGATCTCCCTTAACATTAGCGTGACAGGGCAAACACGAGGATGAATTTCTCACTTTTGGGGTGTAACCTCCCATTCCGGTGTATCTAAAGAAAGAGAACAATAGAGAGACTGTTTCGTGATCTTGTAATAGCACTCTGAGTCTTTTCGTGATTCAGTTTTTGTCACTAAACCCGCGGAATCAGAGCGGATTGGAACAGTGGCGTAACTTCTAAGATGGCTCAAATGATTAAGTATTACACTGAGTTCCTTTATATTAAATAGCGTATTTGTACAGAACTTATATATATTTCGAATGATTGATATTAGAATTTCCCATTAGCTAAAAGTATAAATAACTTGGTATTTTGATGCAATTTTATTTTTAAGTGTAATACATTTAATAACTTTTCTTGAATAATCATGCTATTAACGTTATTTTTTTTTATAAAAAAAAAGTCATAAATATCGCAGATTCTTATTGAAATATTTGAATACATCTGATATTTATTAAATTGTAAATTATTCTTAGATTTTCGAAGTTTTAGGTATTTTAAGAAGAACAAAAATTTAACTAAACTAGAGTTCTAATTTTTTTTAGAAATTTCATCTAATTTGCAAATCAGTTACGTTTTACTCCTTGTAACCATTTACTAAAACAATGCTTAGATTATAAAGGATTCTCACTCGCATTTCCATTCAACTAACTTTTGTGACTTAAATATGACGTCATTTTATTTGAGAGGCTCTTCTTGTGAATGACAATGATTTTTGTAAATTAGAATAGAAATATTGAAGTTAAAGTGAATAAGATAATACAAACAGCGAAGAGTTTAATAGGGTATTTGGAGGACGGGAGAGAGAGAGATAGAAAAATTTGAACTACTAGATTAGTCATTTACTTACGCTGGGGTTGACGCGAAGCCACCTTTAATAGTAGTCAGATAAATATTCGTTTTTTTTACTAACTTTTCTAATGGAAGCATGAGAGTTTTGCTTTGCAATTGTGATACTATCAGTCAGAATAAAAATAAGTTAAAGATTCGAATCTGTAATTATTTAGACTATTTAATTAGAGAAAGAACTGCATTAACTTATGATGGTACAGATCCGTGATAGAAATGAAACCGGAACTTCACAAAGGTGCCTGACTTCGCAAGATGTTAGTTCTTTAAATTATTCATGTAAGGCCTCATTGCATAACCTTTATCTTCTTAATATAAACTTATTTCTATAAAATTCATTTTTGATTTTCAATAAAGTCTGTAGTGATGGTTTTCCCAGGACATCGGCTTGACAGCTCTAAGCTCTTTTGGGGTGAGTTTGGTCTTCTTTAGACGAATCAACCTATTAAGAAAGTTGACAAATTTTTTAGAAAAAAATGTTAAAAAAAAATTGAAAAATATTATTTGTGATTGTAACAGTAAGAATTATTAAAAAAAGCAATGAAATAAAATTTTCCGAAAAAAATGTATTTTCTGCAGTAGAAGTAATAGTACAATGATTTTTTTATAACAGAGCTGAATGCACGTGCTATTAATTCACTTTCGCTCTCACCGGTCACTGCAATAGCGTGATAAGGCGAGAATTGCTCTTTATGCTGTTTTACACAAACATAAAGAGCAAGGTTTACTGGTGTTTATTCTAATGAGCTAATTCGTTCGAAATCACAAAGCAGACCGAAAGACGCTTTAAGAGTTTATTCTTTATTATTTTTTTTTAATTCAAAGAAAGTTTCCCCTTCGCGTATTTGGTTAAATTAAACTAACCTCAACTTCCTCTTTGCTCTTTAAATAGCGTGTAAGATACTTTTCCGTTCAGAAATAGGAATTTTGAGACAAATATTTTGTGGAAGGTTCTGATATCATTGCATCGAATACTATTTTTTGCCATTTGGCGTGAAATAACTTGTTGACAGCTACTTCCTCTCCATTTTAAATGTAAAAGTTTCATGTGTATTCAGGAAATTAAAGAGCTAGAAAGGTGAATGCAATCACTAATTTATTGAGAATTAAATACATTATGGATTTCATCATATATTAGAATTTCAAACGTCTAGACAAACTGCCGTCTAGACAAAATATAAAAGATTCATATATCTAGATGTATTTTAAGTAGTGAAATTAGAGAAACTCTTTGAAAGGAAACTTTAAATCTTCACGAATATCTCTGAATGAAAAAAAAAAAAAAAAACGTGAATATGTAACGAAGTTAAAAACTAAATAAAATTTAATAATTGATAGCTAACAAGTATTTGATCCAACTGAATGTATACCATAGAATTATATTAATATAAGTAAACAAGAGGGGAAAGGATTATAAAGAAAGATAAGTATTTAAATAATCTTCATTGGATAGACGTTGTTTTGTGTACAATATAACGAAATTATTCATTTTTTTTAAATCTAATACCTAACATTTGAGGCAATAATATATACGCAAGGCATGATTTAAATAAATATGAAGAACTAATTATATATTAAATATCTAAAGCAAAATGATATTTATCGAATAAATTCTCACCTCGCGTTACATTATTTTTAAATGGCAGAATGATTAAAAAAAATGAATGGAACAACAAAAAAAAGCTACTAAAATATTAAATTCATTTAAAACATAACCGGATTACCCATATTTTTTCCTCAAATGTTTAAAAGCATTTAATATTGCATTCTCAACCTTTTGACTCACTGGAATATTGTACCAAATAAATTCCTTAATTTACTAAAAGGATGTATTTGTATAGCGTGAAAAAGAAACCTCCAGATTTTGAAAATATTCCCATATAGAAAAAAAAAAATGATATTAATTTAATATTTGGATTTCATTCTATCAGATAGAGAGCACTTGACTTCAGCTCATATAATTCATTTTTATTTAAATCCTTTATTTTAATCGCGAGCAAAATATGTTCCATATTTCATCACATATATTATAAGATTATATATATATATATATATATATATATATATATATTCTTTATGTATCAGTCTTTTCTTTCATGTTCTTTTTATACAACTCTTATACTTCTTTATATTTTTATTTGAAATAAAGGACGCAATACGGTAAAATGCATGCAAGTTCTATAACCGACTTTATATTTATAGTATGAGATGCTTCCGTATTTGAAAATGTGTAATTAATGTGTGTTATGTTTCATTGCATAAGCTGAAGACAACTTTAAGGTAATTGAGGCGTCTTTTGCAAAGAAGAATGAGCTTATGTTCGCTAAATTTAAATAATCTTTCCTTTTTCTTAAGATTAAAAACAATAAAAATCATGGTTAAACATTAAGTTTATATATAGGCAAATAAAATCTCATTTATAAACACTAAAAATTAAAAATTAGCAGTCGTATTTACGTTTGTAAGTCATGTACTTACTTTATGGTACAACTTTCATAAAATTCACTGCCTTCATAGTTTTGAAAATGTAGAGTTTTAGATGTAGAGATGTTTAAAACATAACATTCTATACATTGAGTATAGTTATAACATCAAAAATTAAATTTAATAAAAGTAAAATTTAAAAAAGAATTATGTTTCAAATTTCCTATAATTTTATACAATATTTTGGAATACTTAAATTTTTTGAGTGTTTATTAGAAAAAATTATGTTCACTGTACAACAAATATCCTCCTCTCATAAAGTGTAAAATAGCAGCTCTTTGGATAAAGTATTTTTTGAAGAAAGTATAACAGAATTCTATTTAAAAAATAAAAAATCTACATTTTGAAAACAATAAAGTATGGATTTTTTTTTTTTTTTTTTTTTTTTCATAGCGTGGTATGTTCGCTTACAATTTTAGAATTTAATCTGAAAACATTCCATTTAAAAAAAAAAGAGTTATAAACAACAAATCAGCGAAGCACCCATTATTTTTGTAACAGAAGAATTCAAAAATTGTAAAATTTGAAGCAATTTAAAGTTTGAGATACCTGAAGAGACATACCCATTAACTAAATGTTCCATCAAATATATAAATAAATACCTGCCAGATACACTTGTATTTAAATTGGTGGAATTAAACATTTTCTTAAATAGTTTTTTCTTCCTTTCCTCGCGTCTCACATTCTTCTGAATAACTCAAAAACGACTTTAAGCACTTAGAACCTAAATAAAAGGCCATATCTACAGGTTCCGAGAAGTTTAGAAATTCGAGAAGCCCTTCACAAATCTGAAAAGTGCTAACCGGTAAATAGAGTAGAGATGCTGCCTCCCCAATCTCACTTATCAGCCACGCCTTGTGGAAACATCCCTGTCAGGACATTGAGAATTCATTACCCGATTTTCATACGAGGACCTTTAAAAAAAAGAGAATATCTTTCCCACCCTCGCACAAAAACCTCTTAACCTCGCAGTTTTTATACCCTCCAACCGTAATCTGCGTCAGATAATGGAGTCGGAAATGAAATAACGGCCCAAACAAAACGGCAATATAGGGTCGACAGAGAAACAACAGACGGCTCTTTTCGCCCGCTATCTCTCCCCCATAACACTCGTGGAAACGAATGGTGGCTTCCCACTTCAAAACAGGCAAAGGATAAAGTCTTCTGAAGGCAATATCCCATTGCCCAAGTAGACAGGAAGAAGTCAAGACAGAGATAGCAATGTCTCGAATTGCAAAAAGCACTGATACCACTTGGTAAACTTCGCCATATTTATGGTGTAAACTTCGATTTGAGATTAATTTATACCGGGGATGACGAATGTATGGCATCTCTTTGGCTGTCCCGAAGGAAAGGTGCAGATAGTTCGTTGGCGAGCAGACCATTTGCGTCAGATAAATCTTCAGCAGAGGGTGGACCGTTGTGTACATTAACTGATCTTTATGGCACAAAGAAGACTTTGATAAAAGGGATCGGAAAATACTGCGGAGTAATGCTTTTATCTTCTGTCGGGATTAGATAAGGACATTTATTAGATTCCCAATTAAGATTTTAAGCGGAATGCTTTCGCAATTAAGACGAAGGACGCGAGCATTGGGTTGATGTATGAAAAACACGCGCAAGGAGTTCTGTAATCGCTGGGATAGAACAAAGAAAAAAAATATTCTCTAAAAATAACATTTCGCCGCTATTTGTGATAAATTATTTTTGAGTACTTATACAGAAGGCTTTTATGTTCACATTTCACTGTAACATTTCATTTCTGGCCTTTTTTCGTTTGTGGTAGCAGTAAAGAAATTGTTTATATGCAAAAAACTGAGTTATACTAGATTTATTTATCTGCTGAAAATTATTAGTGAAAAATGAGTAATATTTATTAGCATTGCTCTTTCTTTTATATAGTAATTTAAACAAATTATAGTGCAACATTTTTTGTAATATTTGTAAAATAGGTGCAATATTTTGCAACAGCTGCAATTTTTTTTGAACAGTTGCAATTTTTTTGCAACAGTTGTAATTGCTTTTATAGTAAAACATGTAAGATATTCAAATGAAGTAATTAATTAAAAGGACTGATCTCAAGCATACATATTGGTCTGATTTAAAAAGCAAATAACGATAACAATGTAGAAAACACGAAAAAGTTTTCAATAATAATAAGTCGGTGTAAATTTTTTGTTAATTATCTTCAATTTGCTTAATATTATCTGTATTTTAAAATATATGTTTATTACTCGTTTACTTTATGTATACTAATTAAATGAATAATTGAAATAATTTTAATAAAGAGATGGTTCCGTATTTGTTATGCATTTTTTTTCATAGTTGAATAATTTAAGGAACGAATTCATTTAATTGCTTTTTGAAGATTTCCATCAAAATGGTTTGAAATTATTTCATTAAAAAAGATGTGTCTTTTTTCTTATCGATCAACAAAACCGAAACAATTTTCAATTATTCTTTTTATTTCGTGCACGATATCAAATTTAATTTAAAAGGAAAATAATGATTATTCCCAAATTTTAAAATAAATGCAGTCAATTTACAAATGTAGAATATTTCTTCGATATCTGAATGCTAATGCGTAGAATGGAAACGATGTAGCGATTGAAGAAGCGTTTCTTATACAATTAAAATCTTTCACTGCTCTTCTGCTCGAATTTTTCCAAAGAACAAAAAACAACAAGTAACTCATTTCTAGTTCTTTCGCAAAGAAGTTTCCGAACATTAGAGATGCTCCAGTGTACTTAATAATACCGCAAAAGTCGTGTAAATATTATTACTTTTTTTTCGCTGATTTAATATTCGCTTGGACTGAACCTAATGTATTGTTATTAACGTCTTTCCCTTCTACTGGAACAATGATAAAAAGAATATAAAAAACGTTTTTTAGAAGAAAAAAAAGTAAAACGTTAAATTCTCTAGAAAATAATTGAATTACCCCGCGGTGGTATAAGGAATGGAACCTGGAACAAAAATAAAAATAAAAAAAATTAAAAATTCTTTTTACAAAAAAAAAAAAAAAAAAAAAAGCTCGAGGAAGGGGGGTGGAGTAACTCCAACTTTCTCTAAGATCTGTTCTTTCCCTTTTTCATTTATAACTACTGCAAAGTAAAAGAACGCTGAAAGGTGGAGGGAGCGAATTTTACATTAGCAACCATAACTGCCATTAATTTTTAGTCCTCTCTCCCACAAATCCAATTTCTAGACGTTTAAAAAAACGACTTTTCCAGTTTCGACTCCAGTAATTGTGTCCCGGTATTCAGAAACGAGCCAAGGAAAAACCGATTCGTCTTGATATACCTCTAGTCTGGAAAATGACATCACATGTAAATGAACTCTGATATAATTCTTAATCTTTATTATAATTAATACATTTTATATTCCCTTTTATTATAAACTCGAAAATGGTACTAATTAATAGTCTTTTGTATTATTTAAATAAATGTTTAATTTCAAACAAATTACATCTCGAAATCTTAAAGGAAATTAAATACTTAAAGACATAGATAAATATTTACGAATACAAAAATAGTGTGTGATACATTTCCACTGCATTAGTAATTTTAATTTAGATTATTTTTTAATTGTGTGACTTCAAATATAATGGGATTCATATTTTGTGGATTTATATAAACACTACTCGATTGCTTATCATTTTTATCCAAATTTTTTTTTAAATATGTGTTGAGTTATTATGTACAACGTTTTTCGAACAAGTTCTTATCACAATTATCATCAGATTTAATTAATAACACTCCTAAAATAATGTGAATGATACTGATTTTGAATATCCCTTTTGTTGATAATTTTGAAAAACGTTATTAACTTCTGGTTTCTAATTTATTTTCAACACTTTCAATGCTTTTTAAAATATTATGATCTCATAAATTCGCCCTAATTTAGAAACGAGTCAATATATTTATAATTAATGAGTCAATATTTAATTATATGTTGAGTTTTAAAATGGTGTAAGATTAGGGGAAATTTAGATATGATGTAGTTTTTATGTTATGTTCTCTGGCATAAAAGAAAACTTAGCTTGATTCATAGAACGTAGTAACTTACAAATTTATTTCTATGAAAAACTCTTGCCAAGAACTTCCGCGTATCACAAAATTTCTTTTCAATGTACCTTGCTTTATCCTATATTTCAAACTTTCTAATTCAAATTATAAGGATAATTTTTAACAGTGGAATAATTAATAATATATACTTATCCGACTAATAAATAAATCAGTCACATTTAATCACTTTACTATTTTTAATGAAAAATATTTTACAATCAAAATTAAAAAAAAAAAATTAAAACAAACAAACCAATATTTAATCTTCAGTCTTTATAAATAATAAACAATTTTGAAACCGGAACTTTTTTTTTACAATAATCCGTATTATTTATGTTTTGAAATTTTAAATTCTTCATGGCATCATGCAACATCGAATGGTATACATGATGCCATTTTATTGCTATTATTTTCTTCAGTAAATTAATAGAGTTTATTTGCTCAAAATTTCATCTCACTTTCACAAAAAGACGAACCACTTTTACTATTTCTCTTTTTAGGAATCGAACTCCATTTATTATTTCGTATTTTACACAAACAAAACTGCAACTGTATCTCTATCCAATTCACCCTCGCATTTAGTTTTCGGTTTCGTAACTTGGTCCCTTTCTGCGAGCCGTCTTCCAATTTGTATTCAAGCAAGCATGTGCAAATGCACTTACCAAAAGAACTCTCTGCTTACGTCCCAGACAACAAACGACAACGAAAAATGAAAGAAAGGAAGGGAAAAAAAAAACCGGGGCAAAAATCTCAAACAATAACTACTTAAACTCCGTTTTTCCGGGACGCGGAGCAAGCAAGAGCAAGGTGTTGTAAAAAGGAGCGAAAGGATTCACAGAAAGGAGCATTTGCTCATTTGAATGAGGCACATCTCGACTGGGTAAACTTTTGTAACCGTTCGGGGGAGTGAAACCCTTTGTGTGGGGGTGGAGCAGTGAGACGCAAGAGCAGAGACACAAGTCATAAAATGCATTAAGGCGTATTCTTATTCCGGAAAGGCATTCCCTCTTAAATATGAAAACCTTTGTTGGGACGCAGGTTCAGTTGAAAGATGAACTGTACCGGAGTCGGGGGTGTTTTTTTGCACGTTTTGTTTATTTCATCGTTTACGAAATTGAGCAGCGACTTTGCTATTGTAAGAGGAGTGTGGAGGATCTAATGGGTTATCGTGAAGCGAATGTATAGAGAGAATTTGAGAGAAAATTCCATACACACATTTCGCGGAAATTGTGCACGTAAATGAAAAGTTGTTACCCTGGCACGAGTGTGTATTGTGTATTGGGGTACAAGGAATTAAAATTGTAATGTAGCCGGTAAATATTTCGAATTAATTTCTTTTATAAATTTGAAATGTTGTGCATATTTTCATAGTACGTAAATTTTCAAACAATTTATTTCCAAATAATAAGGAATTTTTTTAATACGGTTAATAAATAATAATAATTAATTTCCAAATAATTCCTGGTAAAATTCTTTGTTTCAAATAATAAATTGTCACAAATCGGATGTGTAGAAAAAGTTCGAGAGAAAATTCCATACTCAAATTGAGCACATAGATAAATAGTGGTTACGCTGACATGAGTGTGTATTGTGTACTTGAATGCAAGGAATTAAAAAAATTGTAAGGTAATCGGTAAGAATTTCGAATTAATTTCAATCTTATGTTTGAAATTTCATTTATATTTATTTAGGGAATAATAATTCAATATGTGTTTCAAATCTTTTATAGTGAGTTCCTAAAAATATTTTGACTTTTAAAAAAAATGTACTTAACTATTTAATTTATGTAATTTGTCCAATAAATACGACAATGATTTTGAATGAAACATTTAATGTAATAAGTAATTTCTAAGCAACTTATTACTGATGCGATCATTGAAAACATAAACAGAAATGCAGTTTTGGTTTTCTTTTATTTCACACATATTTGTAAATTTGATATCTTACGTTGCTTTATAAAAATTCCAAGAGATGTACTTAGTAATAAAACTTATTGCTTGAATTAATTTTTAAATACAAATTAGAATAAAACTAATTACAAATTAAGCGATCCGCTATATGCATAGAATAATTTGTTTGATTGATTGCTTATAACGTCGCACATGAGGGCTATTGGCGGTAGACTTCGTAACTTTCAACCTCTTTCAAGTGATGAGGACTACATCAGAGCTAGAATCTCCCTCTCTAAACGTCCACATACCGTCTACGGGAGGATTTGGAGCCTTGACAGGTTTAATGTACACTAGTCCCGTTAAACGGTGGATCTTTAGAGGCATAAGGGCTCGAACCCACGACTCTCGAGTTCCCGACCACGATCACTAGGCTGTCGTGCTTATATTTAATAATTTGATTGTTATCTTTGTGGTATGTGATACAGTTGAATTTCAATGCGTAATATTTTAATGGTAACTTATACAATTTTTAAAGAACAATTTTTCACCTAAATATAAGTTATTTTAATGCAGTTCTAACAAGAACTTTTCCTCCAAATAATTTCCAGACTACTAATCTTGATGACCTTTTGTTCAAAAATATCGAGTTAAAATTTAGTTTAGAGTTTACAACTTATCATTTAAGGCTCCCGTACCCAGTAAATCAGAAAACGGGGAGGAAAAGTTTGCTTCCATTTTAGATTATTAATCTGATTTTCGCTCAGCTGTACTCCTGGCTACTGCCAATTAAAGGCATCTGTTATTAGCAGAGTTTAAAGGAAACATAACGATCCTTTCACCATTCGTAAAATACGAGGAACTAGAGTTCTCCCACCCTCGCCGTTGTATTCCGTGAGTTATGAATATACTTTGCGTGAGAAGCACCATCAAGATACGTTTAAACCAGCGTCCTGTTATTAAGACTCCGCTGCATTTGCTTAAACAATGAAGTTTGTTAAAACATTATCGCCAAAAGGTGCTGTAAATGCTCGCCGTGTTGATGTTTTGATGAACGTGAGGTGAAACGTGAATGGATTTCACCGACCATTTGGTGCATGATACTTCGGTGTAAAAGGCCAGTTAAAATTCCGAAGCTCGCCCTTTCGATAGTGTTCATTCCGAATGGGAACATAAAAGGTGGGCAGAATATAAATTACAAAGTATTTTTGTGCAGGGTTGACATTAAGGAAGAAAATGAGCTGGATAGTAGAGAAATTTAGTTTTTATCTTTTTTCGTAGTAGTAGTAATGCATTGGTACGAGAGAGAATCATTAAGCTTATCTGGATAAAATTTATTCTGCCGTATTAATGGATCCTTATGAACACAATGTTGTAAATTATAGCTATTTGTGTTGGTTTGTTTGGTTTCAAGAAACCGAGGATTGAGGTATCCCGCAGTTTTGTAAAGTTTTAATTATGATCCCGGGGTATCGTAATTTTTTAATTATTACTGAAAATAATCGAAATAGAAACTTAGCTTTCATATTTATTATTCTTAAAACTTTTCTATATAGTCATCATTCTACATTATAGACTTTTTCCATCATTTTTTGACATTTCGAAAGCAGTCTTTGTAGAACTCTTATCTTCTCCATAATGTGGGCTACTTCAGTCTACGGTTTTTCGAAATCAAAAAAATCATTGTAATGGCTGTAAATTACAATAATGTGTATATAAGGATCAATAAATATGTAGAATAAATTTTATCGAGATACCTAAGTTCTTAGTAATAATTATTTTACTATACCCTGTGTGCCTTTACTATAACTCTGTGTATCATAATTAAATACTAAATGCCATAAAAGATAAAATGGTAATAGATCCACAATGGCTGTCTTATTCTAAATCTATTCTTGTTTAATAATTTTCTAAGATTACCACAGTTAAATTAAGGTAAAATAAGATATACATGTAACTTACGATTTTAGTATTTTAGAATGAAACACAAAGTGAATTATTCTTAATTTATAAGAAGTACCTTTTAATATAAGGTCACAGCTCATATTAGCTTGACATTTTTGCATGAATAATAGGATTTTATGTAATAAAAATGATTCTCCTTTATAAAACTTAAAAATACACGTAGAAAAGAATACTTTTTGACTGAAAGAAGAAAAAAATTAGTAACAAACTTAATGCAATAAATTCATAATGTAATTATTTTCAATAGGTGCGCACTTTGCACTATGTTTATTTTCTAGACATGCGTATAATTTTTATATCGAAATTTTTAGACAGATTTAAGATGAAAATCATCCACTTACTTTTTACTTCTATTTTCATATTATTTTAACAAAATTTATTTTACCCTTTTATTTCTAAACCAAAAATATAATGCAATATTTAAAATTAGAGAACGTTTATTAAAACACCAGATCGATTTTATAAATTGATTATCACTAAAAAAAATGGACATTTATTTTTTTATTTATTCAGGTTTCAAGATAAATATATAAATGAAAGAAAAGCATTTGATAGAAAATGGTAAGTTCCTTAAGATTTCCGAAATTTTCTTAAAGAAATCTGCGCAGTTACTTTTCGGTTTCCACTTCTGCGCATGCTCTAATGCGAATATTCATTGCCACCATGTCAAATATCTCCTCGGTTGACTCTTTTTCAAGGAAAGACATAAATATATAATGTCTATTATCGTTCTATGGAGGTTCAAGTACTGTTTACCGTTATATTTCTCACAAAAGTGACTCAAAGAGAGGACCTAAAAAATCCTGATATCCGGAGCTTAACCTTATCACACCTTAAACTGCTCTCTTTTTAAAAAGTGGAAGTAGAGAGAGGGGAGTGAAAAACCTAGGGGAAGAGTACATCTTATGAGAAATGATTCCCCCAGATTAACCAATGATAGATTATAAAACCATGATTCTAATGCCATTCATGACAAAACTGATGAGATTCTCTTGCCCATTTTCCGACCAATCATCTCCTTTTTTTCAGTCGTTGCTCTACAAAACATAGGAAAGGGGGGAGTATGCAGAGTCTGAAAGAAAAGACCGGACCTTGTCCTGTACCATACCCATATATATATATATATGTACATATATACACGTGCTTAGTCGAAGGCTAAAGGCGGCAAAGCGTACATTATTTGTGGACTCTTACAATAGGCGTAATAATAGCTCATGTAAATCGTTCACTGCGTTGACATAACGCAACCAATCCCCTAAACTCCACTGTTTAGCTTTTCCATTCATTTCTTTTTAGCTTCCGCCTTAAACCGCTTTATAAAGATTTTTTTCCCCTCCTAGTCGCTTTAGCTATCCGATTTTTTTCTCCTGCTATTATACTTTTTTTTTCTATACACATATATATTCCTTATGGGATATTTTTTTAAATGTAAGAATAAATATAGTATTCGATATTTTTTTATATCATCCATCCACCCCTCTTTCTTCGCGCATGCGCCCTGACCTGTCCCTGGTCTCGGGGTGCCTTACAAAAGGCGTTTTTTTAAATGCCATTTAGTAGAAGGGGGAGGAGGTACTATAATAGTGGACCTGATTTCCCCCGAACAATATTTAGAAGGTAGAGTCGTTAGTTATCTGGTTTCACTGAGATTCGGGGGAGCCATATTTGGCTTATATTTGGCTCAACTAAACCAATTTATTTTACGCCGAAATATTATTTGAAGAACCTTTTCTTTAAAATTTTGCGTGAGGCCCATTGAACATCAATGACATTTTATGACAGCTTTTAGCGATTCATTTATTTTCAAAGTACGTTTTAAATGTTAAGGAATATTTTCCACCATTTTTAAGAGTTATCTCATTAAATTTTACATAAACTTTGTTTTTAAAAATTTCACAAACTTGTGCTGCAAAATATAGCATAAAGATAACTAATTTTTGAATTCTATGAAAAGTTGTTAATTTCTAGATAATTGAACAGGTTTAAGGAAGTAATTTAGTGCATTTTTTTCCATATGATTTGTTATTGAAGACATTTGTCGAGAAAAATCTGTAATTACTGTAACATACATTTATGTCAGTAGTTTGGAGTAAATATATAATACAATAAGTCAAAAGAATAATATACATTTGATCTGAATGTAAAGATTATTCGAATTCTCTTTTTTTTAAAACTCTAAAAGGAAACATACAATAGCTTTATTTATTCAGGTAAATATTCCACTAATTAAAAATCAAGCAAAACCAAAATTTTCTGATGAAAGAAAATGAAATATCTTTTCAAAAGATTTTTTCTTATGAGTTTATGATTTGAACGAATAATACTTGGAATTTTTTCAGAAAAAAAAAGGCGGACAGAAAGCCTTTATGATTTCTAACATCTCAAAATAAAAATCCGTAAAATACCCTTTATTCTCTCCAATTTGAAAAGTGACAGAAATACAATCAATCAGTTGAAAAGCTAATGCATACTTTAGAGAGTTCATTTCGCTTCCTGAAGAACAACAATTAATCACAAACAGCGCGCTTATTTTTTCTTTCATCTCTTATTGATGTAGGTTTGTTATACACGAAATGTTATATACTTCTTTATTATTCTCTAGTACAATTCCTTTTTATCGATTGTTATAGAACGCATTGTATTGTCGTACACATGCTTCTACCCGTAGGAAATTTAATTTAGCCAACCTCACAACTTGTTTAGAATGTTCCGCACGAGTGCTCGTGTATCCTAGGAGTTGAAGTAAATGCTTGTACACCGTACTTACCAATGCTCCCTTTGAACCGCGAGTGGCGTTAAATTACAGATATTAACCGATAAAATGTGTGTTGAACTTAAAGAAGCTAATTTACGACTACTGTTGCCGCGCAATTGTTTCTCCTGTTTCCTTTCGACTCGTCAAAAATAATTGAGACAATAATGCTATAAATATGTGTGATTTCATTGTTTCTATGGATGCAATTGCTTGTGTAGATTTATATCAAGCTCTTATCGAATTGATTTGTTTCTGGTAGAAGGAAAACGAGACATCATGTTTCTGCTGCACCTATTTAAGGCTGTAAACATCTGATATCTATCTTGGGGAAATAGTTAAAGTTTTTTGCATAATTTCAAGTTTATCTTATGATTATCAAAATGTCTATTTTAGTAAGATGGTTATAATGCCCCCTTGTTATTCGTTTAAGAGGTCATTGCTTACCAGCCAAATATTCACCAAGTTAAAGCCTCAATACACAAATAATCTCAGTCGAATGAAGACGAAACATATTATTATACTTTTAGTTTATGGCAATGCTCCCTTTTTGTCTCCTAACCCTGCGATCTATCTTGGAATAAATATCAACTTAATTCTTTTACCTACTTGTCCGGGTCCGAGCGAATTTAATGACACACAGTAGTGGTTCTAGTGGGTATACAAACATCCGTTCACCCTAAAAGGTTCTTTAAATCCGTACTTCAGCTATGCACGTAAGTTCACGCACGTCAACTACAACAACTCGCTATTAATCACTAACATAACTCTTTCCGTATTAATATAAAAACATTATATTGCACAACAAGAATCTGGAATTTTCAGAAGTTATAGTTTTTAGAAAGTTACATTTGAATGCAAAAAAAAATGTTACTCTTTTCCTATTACAGATTGTAAGTATTTAGTTGATAATTAAACTAGTGTGACAGAATAATATGATTGATTGTTAATATTAGATATTATAATTGTCAAATTGCAGCACAAAATGAATGGTTGAGAAATCTTTTTTTTTTTATCAAAATATAAATCAATAAGATGGCTCTACAATTTATTAATTTCCAAATTTCGTTACATTTGCAAAACTCTCTTACGTAGCAATAATGCCAATATTTCTAGCGATAGATTCAATGCTAATCTTGAGGGTTATACTTTTTAAAAGTATTATTCAATAATTAATTTCATTTCATTAATTTCGCAAATAATTAAAGTATATCCTTTAAAGGAATGAGTTTCGTTTGAGGAATTTATAAAATATTTCCTGTTGGAGGGGTTTAAATAATAATATGAGAAACGGAACAATATGTGCACAAAACTTTCAAAATTAGCGCACACAAAATTTCTTAGCTACTGAGTGTTATGTAAGCCCCAGAAGAACATTTATTATTTGATTTCTTTTCTTTTGCACATACAAATCCTTATCTAATCATATTTTAGAAAACAATTTCTTCCATTTTCGTTCTTCAAATTTAAGCGAATAAGATCAAGCTTTATATACTATGCACATTTTCCAGAATATATGAGGAGCCTTTTTTAAAACAAGTTTTGTTTATTTTTTCTAAGAGTGAATATAGTTTATATAACCTGGTGTACTAAATTTCATAACTGGAACATAAAACTACCCAGATTTCCTGTTTAATATGATTTTCGACAGTCACTAAAACGCAATTTTTGTATTAAATCCTATCATTTTTATCAGTTATTTTAATCCAATTTTTTCGTAATGTTATACATTAATATAACAATTTTTCATTGCTACTATGACAACGCTACAATATGAATTGATCGAGACTGATCAAGGCGGTAACTTCATTGATCAACCTTGGTTTAGTTCGTATTGTAACGACTTCATATACTAATGCATTCGTAAATGTAGAGAATTTTTTTTTTTTATTTGGTGAATTTCTATTGCAACCCTGTCGGGCAGTGAGTGTTTAAAAAAACCGATGTGCTTTCGCTGAATGCAGTCAGAGGGGAAAGGGACCCTATAGGAACCTGAAGCCCTCCCCCGGAGAAAAGCCAAAATTGTTACAAATTTGGGGTTCTTATAATAGTCTGGGGTGCCAATTTGTAACAGCAACCAGGTGCGGAATCATTCTCTATATATAAACGCACATATACACATAAATATAATACTCCGGCTATTTTTTTTTTCTCTCCCATTATTGAATAGTCCCTTCCCAGTAAGTTCTGCTCGATTAGCTTCACTTCACTTACTACCGCTCCCGTATTCTTTTCTTTCTTTTTTTTTATGTGTGTATGAATTGTAGCTTCTGGGGTAATCTTTTTAGGTCCAGCCAATTGTGGATACTTTACGTAATTTAAAGAGCTATGATGTCTGCTGTTAAAAGCCGATTTAGATCCGACTTTCCGACTTCAGGTAGACTCAGCCTTGAAGGAACTTTTTTTTTTTTTTTTTTGGCTCCAATGCCTGATAGGCAAATGTTTAAGAGAATTTATTTGGTTAGGTGCGGTCAAACGTAACAAAATGGTTATATACAGCATGTAGTGATTGTGTGTTTATATTTAGGACCACTTGTTGGTTGTGAGTGGTATAAAATAACAGGATAAGAGGTTGTTGTTCGAAAAAGGATGGTATACTGTATTTAAAAAAAGTAATTGTTAACAAGTGAAATATAATGTCAGGAAATGGCAGCAACATTTCGTTGACTGGGATTTGGCTATGTACATGTTCTGGTTGGATATTGATACATAATCTCTAAGATCTTTTAAATAAGTCGACCCAAAATGTTAATGTTCATGATTTCTATGAAATGAAACGAATATCAAAAAATAGATTTCTATCTGAGAGAACTGAATAGATCGTAGGATCTATATGCGCTTATTATAAGGACTATGTGTGAAAAAGTAAAAACATCTCTAACAGAAGACGAACAAATAATTTGAATAACTCAAAAGAAAAGCAATAAAAATAGAAGGAATTTAAGATTTTAATAGACACTTTAGTTTAGTGAAAATTTATCCAGTGTGTTCTACATTTTTTTTATGTTGTTATAAGCATCTTGTTTTCGAGGTTGCTGTAAATATCGAAACAACTTTATATGTTTACTCAGTCAACTCTTATGGTTTATTGTATTGATAGTGTGTAAGGTTCATGGAAGAAGTTTCAAAACTCAATGTTTGATCTACAACAGGCATCTAGATCTCACAACGAGATCAATGTTTAAATATTTAGTTCAAACGGGATGAAGTTATTTCCTAAGACTGTAAATGGTTTTGACTAATGCTATTTATGATTGCCAATTATTTACCTATTCATCGGTTTCTGACACATTTATGGATATTTTTAATTAAAAAATCATGACATTTTGAAATCATTTTATCTCCCTAGAGACTCGTCTTTAACATTAAAACAATTTTCAAACTTTATTTTATCTCCAGTTGAATGATTTATATGCTAATTTTAACAATAAAATTTCAATCACGAATGATTTCAATGCAATTTTTTAAAACTTTAAATTTTTTTCGATTTACAACATTTGTGTTTGTCTACAATTTTTAAATTTGTGCTTCAAGTTCTTTTCGTTAAACATTTCAAAACACTTCTGTGGATTATAATTTTGTTTAATTGAACAAAAGGGGCACAAGCATTTGGATGTTAAAAGCATCTGAATACTCAAGGAATGCATAAATTAAGACATTAAACTAGATATGTACTGTCAAAACAAAATCATAGACTAAGAGTAAACCTGGATATAAAGAAGAAGGGTCGGGTTGAATAGGCGAATTCGATACACTGTATCGTTTCAAAACCAATCAGCTTATGAAAAGAGTTTGCTCTCTGATTAAATTTCAACCAAATCCTCTCCTATTGAAGTGGTTGGATAAAAGCAAAACGGCTTCGATCATGGTATGTTGTGTCTCTTTATTCTCAGTTGATTATGAGTGAAGTTTTCTGGGTAAAAAGGAACGAATGAAATGCTATGAACGATTCAATAATCTGCACTTCTACCAGAACTGATAGCCTCTGGCGGAGGTTACCAATTCAAGTTCCCCTGCGTCCATCGTAACATGGGTGCGATCATCTCACACGTTTCTGGAACGTCACTAATGGTCGACGCTAAGCCGCGTTCTGGCCCGCGGAACACTTGGGAGTAACATGAACGGCACGAGCTTAGACACCCTTAGCCAGACAGCCCTACGATACATACATTTTGAAAAAGAGAGAGTGATAGATAGAAAAGAAGTAAAAAGAAGAGTGGAATATAACTGCAAAGTAAGTCGAATGCAAGTGAAATGAAAATAATAAATAGAGCTGGTCAGATGGTATGAACAGTCTCAGCCTGTGTGACGTTCTATCTGTAGGATCTGTATGAACAGGAGATGGCAGGAGGCCAATAAGTTTTAAAGATCTGATTTTTCAGTGTTTCAAGGCATAATCCTTGCTCAGCATGGTGCGGGCAGGGTAGAAAACTTGCTCCAAAGAGATATGTGCCAGTGTGAGAAAGAGTTCAATTGTTGGCGGCTGAGCTTTGATGAGGGAAACTCGATATGCCTATACGCTCAGGGTGACTGATTGTCAGATTTATTCAGTTGATTTTTTTCTTTCTTTCTTAACATATTAGTACACAGTGTTATTATTTTGATATGTTACAGTTTATCGAATTTATAATTCTGTCTTAAGTTTGATTGATATTTTTAATGAATGGTTTTCTGACCTAGGCTGCTGATCTATCTACAGTTGAGGACAACTCTTACACAAATGAGGCTTCCATTCTCACTATTCTAAAATGCAATCACTAGTTTACATATGGATTATTTATAATAAGTCTTTTTATGAGAAAATGGCCAAATTAGTGATATAGTACCATGTCTGATACTTTGGTAGAAGTAATTTAATTTGTTAACCTTTACATTCATGCTATGTAGCTGTTATTGATAAAGAATTTTAATTTTCATGATTATATATTGAATTTAAAAACTACTTATAACACTTATTATTATTATTTATTTTGGAAATTCAGATAGTTTTATCCATGCCACAGTTGGTGGCTACTAAAATGGATATGAGCGGGAGGGGAGCTGATGAACTACATTTTCGAATTGATACGAAAAATATAAAACGTATAATGTAAAAGAATATTTTAAAAGAAGAAGTGTGGTCAACCACCTCTAATCAATCTCCCCCACTTCTTTATATAGCACTCGACTCCACATCACTAATATAAGAATTGATTTTTTTCCACACATGGCTGCCGTAGAATCTATTTATTTTACTATGAAACATGAATCAACATATAAAACTTAAAAGTATTAAATGTGTTCTTCTCAATCTTAATCGAGTGAGTTCAGTCCACCCTTCTGATAATATTAATTTTAACTATAAACCGACGCTCCTCTAATCTCCAAACCCTTCAGCCCTTAATTACTTGAAAAGCGTCTACTTCAAGAAAACTAAATTAAACCCAGATTCTCACCACCCATCTCTTACTCAATTGCTCGGAACAAAACATATCACGACAAGAAAAGGAGGGGAAAGGAACTGTTGAAGGGAGGGAAAAATAGTTTCATGAGAAAGGACTCTTTCACTCATCTAGGGCTCAAGCCCAAACAAAAACACCGACTGTTTTTCTCCAATAATCTTCTCCCTTGATCCTGAATGATAACTAAACTTTAAATCATGTAAAGTGTGATTCATACAGTGACCAGCTTTAGGAGGATTTAATCAATTAGTTGAACACCTGTTAAGCACATACGCGAAAACAGATACATTTATATGGTACTTGCGCAACACACCTTGTAACTGGGGCCAGTTTCAATTTGATAACGAGATGAATCTTGGATGGAACTGCATCCCAGCTGTATTTGGATTGTAAATTGGGAAGTCAAATCTAAGGTTTAGGGATAATGACTGGGATGTGGGAGAAACAGAGGAGACCTAATCATTAATGGACTGCGTTATGGTACTTAATCTGCATAAAAAAAAGGTACTGCTGTGCAATTAATTAAAGGTATTTCTAAATGAGAAAAATATTATGGAAAAAAATCCTAGAGAATTATTCCAGTTTATATAGTCTCAATTTTGATTTTAGAATTATGGTTTTCAGAAGTATGGTGAAGGCCTGATTTTGTACCTATATAGTAGAAATATAAACTAATATTTCATGCAGCTGGATCCCATTAACACGCGCGGTCACTAACCCGCGAGTTTATTTAACACGCTATTTTACTATGGCTCTCTGATGTCGCTTGTCGTAACATTCTCAACTGTGGTGCCAGTTGATTCTTATTTTACTCTATGAAATCTTATATTAATATTTTGTCTAGATGACTTCTATTGAGTAGATATAAATACTTTTTTTCTTTTCTTTTCTGTGTATTAATCACTTTTTTCGGAAAGTGGATTATTATTATTATCAAAAAAGATTATTTTCAAGATCTGCTTGAGATTTGTATATTCAACCATTTTGTGCTTTTAAAATTAAACTGAGTTACAAGATTCTTTTTTTTGTGTAATGGATTTCGAATCTAAAAAATAGTATCGGAAATAAAGCACCAACAAAGCGAGTAGATCGAGGAAAACCTCTGGATGATATTGAATTTTGAATCTTTGAATGCTGCAGTTATGAATATATCGATCATAGATAATAAACATCATTCATTCATATGTACCTTAAAAGAATTTATCGAACATGAGTACCAACAGATATTTTGTTTTACATATTTCTTGATGTGTGCAAAATTCTTTTGGGTTAAGTTTTAAAAATAAAGCTGTTGGGCTATTCGCTGTATTTTTTCAGAAACCTCGGGGACTTTTAGTAATTCTTGAAAATACATAAAATTTCAATTTCTTCTACAACCAAATGAAACGAAGCAAATTAGATGAAAATGAAAATGCAGGAATTGAATAAGAGATAGGATGTATAAATAAATTAATTTATAACGAGTGATTTGGTAAGCTAAGACTCTTATTTTTAAACTCATAATCTACTGGCGAGTTAAGTAGGTAGGACGAGAGGGAACGCTCTTGTCTATTTTTGTAATTAATGTAGCATTTAACAACGTTCTTTATTTGGGATCTTATCTATTTTATTACTCCTATTTTTAATTGGAGCCTAGTAATTAGTTATTAACAATTACACAGAAAATTATTGAAGAATTAAATATTGGTGGACGGTACTACAAACCTGGGGAGAAAATCTTCACTAGATGAGTATTATTTCGTTTCAAAAGACGATTATATTACAGTCAACTATTATATACCATTTATACATTTATATCATTTTTTTCCTTGTGGCTGACTTTACTGTTTCTCATAGTTTGAAAATATTCAAATTACAGTCTGATCTTGAATTCAAAACCATACATTCGACGATGCGTAACTTTAAAAACAAGAAAAGAGTGGATTTGGAGTTTTTAAATTTGTAAAACAGAAACCAAATGATTTTTTTTTTCCAAAATGTATGCAAATGAGAAAGAGAGAGAGAAAGCAGAAGATGATAAGAGATGGTTATTTTAAAGCTGTCCTGCCTTAACTAGGAGATAAGCTACAGACTGTTTTTATTACAATGTAAAGATTTTATGTCTTTGAGAAACGACATAGAGCAATACGGCTAATCTATTAATTACCAAATCACCGTTGCATCCAGGGAACACTTCAAAAACCGGTGCAATTTGAAAATAAAAAAGAAAGTAATGTCAAGTTTTTCAGATGGTTTTGAATGCGTTATAATTGTAAGCCGACGATTTTGTTTTATGGATTATGATTCGCAATCAAACTAAACAGCACTTTCATAATACGCCATTACAGCCATAATTCAAGCGTCTTTAAAAAAAAAAGAGGGGTTATTTGTTTTGCATCTCTGAAGATGCATACGATTTACTGTTCTATTATGGCACTTGCAGGAGGAAGAAAGAGGGAAGTAAAAAAGATGTAAGGATACATATAAATTAAAGAACATATTATAACCCATGAGGTCGGTCTTCGTGTTTTTAGTTTTAACTTGTATACGAGGGATGACAAAATTCAATTAAAATGAGTTTTATTTTAAGATTACTGTTTAATAAAACTTGCATTGAAACCTTTATTTTTTCAGATTGTTTATAAATTCGAACTTAAATATTAATGTTGTCAAAAAATCAACAAAGTATTCTTGGCGCCTCTGAAATTGAATTCTCCTTTACATTCACAATTAGTACTTCCACAGTAAATATAGTCATTCATGAAATGTATGACAAAATTATTTAACAATTCTACGAATTTAAAAAAGACATGTATCATAATTTATATTTTAAAAGATCATAATACATTTTTTAAATAAATTAAACTGTTTAAAAATAAAATTTTAAAAGTGGAATATATTAGTCTTCTACGTATCATCTATATCTGCATCCCAAAACAAAGCTATGTGTGTACCATTGGGCGCAATCAATCACTGATTTTTTCTTTTGTAACTAACTTTTTTTACTGTAAACTCTACACGCTATTAGATTTGATGTTCTATTTTACTAATGGTTAGCACAAGGACCACACTTATATCAGGCAGAAATTTCAAGCATCACTCCACAGGAAAAATACTCAACTGGCATTTTTTTTTTTTACGAATAAGAGTCTATTATCTCTCTTTTTCAGGTTTCTGCCTTTTATATATATATATATATATATATATATATATATATATATATATATATATATATATATATATATATATATATATATATATATATATATATAAAGTTTAAAATCAAGCCATTTTATTTATTATTCTTTGGAACTTCCATTATATTCATCCAGAGATAAATTGTCCTCAGAAAAACCCAGTGATCCTTCTCTGTTTTCGACCTTCTTGTCAACCAATTTTTTTTGTACTCTTTTCTTCATTTTTTCTAGTTAAATCTTGTTTGATGGCGTAGCAATATCAGTTTGCAACCAACAAACCCTTAAGACTACCCCTCACCCAGAAACAAATTTTTTCCCAGTAAGACCTTCCAAAGACAGTCATTGCAGAATTCAGCAGATTTTGAACTTTTAATTTCCATACATGACCAAGTTAATGAATCCATGGCCAACTGGAAAATAAATCAGCATGAATAGTTGAAATTTACAGCATGATGTACAAAAAAGAATTACTATTGCAATTATTTTTCCAGCTATCTCAAATACTCTAATAATTACAAAACCTAATGATAATCATATAGAGATATGTCCTTTGAAGGTTGAGTGTCTTCTGCATGAAAAGTATTATTGTATTTGGTATATATATATATATATATATATATATACACATATATATATATATATATATATATATATATATATATTATATATATTATTATATATAAAGTTATATACATACATATATATATACATATATACATATATATACATATATATATATATTTATTAATACATATATATATTGACATTGCTTATATATTGGCTACATATTGGTTGAAGTGGCATATATTATTGGCACATTGTTGGTTGCTGCTGTACACACATACAAGGCTGCTATATTATTACACATATACATATATTATTATTATACATATACATATATACATATATAACATATGCTATACATATTGGCTATATAGTATATACGGCTACATATACATATACATACATATATATATTACATATACATATACATATAATACAGGCTATTGGTTGGCTATATTGGTTGTTGCATTACATAGTGAGATATACGGCCATTACACATATGTTATTACATATGGCTACATATTAGTTGCTACACATATGATACACAACACATACACAACACCTTCTCAGCAGACACTCTCATTTGCATCGTAAAACGTCTGATCCTGTAAGTGTCCCTTTATTGGCAACATATATGTTGGTTATTATTGGCTATTACATATTATTACATATACAAACTCCGTGACGCCTTCTTTTCCCCATTTATGAGCAATCCATCCGTCATCAGCTTTAGTGCCATTTTGGCCAAACAAATATCTTTTCGCTATTTTACGGCATTGACAGATGCAATTTCTGTTTATCCACCGTCGACGCAGAGCTGAAAAGGGCGGCGTGTGAACAGGAATTCGTTGACCGCACAGGCAGTACCATGTATCTCGCTCAAATATAAACAGACGATGGTTTAATGGCGGACATTACATAATGAAAACATAGCTTTGGAAGTTCCAAGAGCAACTGAAAAGGAATAATATGTGAAACGGTCTGATGGTCAAAAAGACGGGGATCAACGACCATTTAGGATCGAGAAGGAGATTTTTACAGACTTTTTTAAAAAAAGAGAAACAGTTTTTTATCGGCCTGTCAAAATAAATTCTTCTCGTCTTTTGCTGTGGAAAGTACCGTTTTATAAAGATATATTTAACGGTTTTATCGAGGGATTTAATAAACATAGAGATAACTTAGGAAGAATAGGGAAATACATTGAATCTTGATTTGTGAATCTGAGATAATAGGCAGGAGGTATCTGCCTTTTCTAATAGACAGAACAAAAAGAAAAGAAAGGAAATATGAAGTTTATATTCTTTAATTCCTAAAAAAAAAATTTATATTAAATATAATTGAAATTTACGAGAAAATTCTGGCTAGAGTGGTTTTGAACAATGCGCAACAAATTTGTTTTCATTCTTTGAAATATATGGTATGAGTTTTAACTAGTGAACCCTTTTTTATATAATGATGCTTTTAGAAACAACTTGACAATTTTGAGGGATTCATCTTCCAAAACTATTAAATTGCTGCGAAAGATCTTAGTTTTGCAGTTAATCAAGAATCACAACCGTACTTATTTTAAAGATTGCTTGTATTCACTTTGAATAGTATATATTTTTATCATTACATGATCTCGTCAACAAATTATCGCATTATTTACGTTTATGTCCGAAAAATATTGGTAAATTATTTTTTATTTTGTAAAACGTGAAAACTATACACACAGTAATATTTTAAATTATATATGGAGAGCATATATATATATATATATATATATATACATATATACATATATATATATATATATATATATATATATATATATATATATATATATATATATATATATATATATATATATATATATATATATATATATGTATATATATATATATATATATATATATGTATATATATATATATATATATATATATATATATATATATATATGTTATTTTACATTGTTCTAAAACCTTCTGTTGGTTTCATATTTTCAAATTAGGCTGACGAAACTAAAAATAATATTTTTATTAGTAAAATACCACATATCGGCACCTTAAAGTTGAGATATTCAGAATTGAAAATTAAAATAATATCTGAAACTGGTCTTATTACTCTCGAATACTTCTTTTCATCATTCTTAATTATTCCTTCATATCTGTATGTCTCTAAGAAATTTAGTAAAATCTACTAATGACAAAACCCTGCCAAGAATCCTGCATGCAAGACTTTGGCAGATTTTAAAAAAGCAATTATTTGAATAAATCTTTGGAATAAGAAACACTTAAGAATTTGCTTAAATTATAATGAAAATATACTGAAAGAGTTTAGTCATAATAACGAAACATACTGCGAGGAAAAAAGTACAAAGAAGAAAAAGCAGCCTGTAAGAAAAGGAGGAGTAAATTAAATAGAACTTCTGCGAATGCAAACCAAAATACGCCTTTCCCAGAGCGTTTACTTCGTGGACACACATTCAAGAAGACCAAAATAGAACTGCAAATAGAAATTCATTAATGATGGTCTCGAATTGTCCACCTTTTCTCCTTTAAGCATTGCGCAACACTCGAGATCTCACCGGAGACCAAGATCATCGTGATTCTAGGCCTCCGGAAACCCCCGCCAACAACACTGCGAGAATATGGAGGGGAGGTCTCTTCTGACAGCGAGATTTAGTTTTAGACCCCGCCAGAAACGAAAGTTATGTGACACATAGAATTAATTCCATTGAAGATTGGAAGAAAACATTTATAGATTGTCCATGAATGTTGTGGGTCAATTTATTTTAAGAAATATCATTATTTGAAAAATGGAATTATTATATCACAGAATTGTTTAGTGCAATATTAAAACTGCAGATTTTCAGCAGAATTATTGTATTGAGGTAATCAGGATTATTCTTTCTTTCCCCTCCTCCCTCTTTAGAATAACAGAGCAGCCTTTCGCGATATGGATCTTAAAATATTTACATTATAGAGGTGTTAAATTCGCTATCTTACAAGCAAAATGCCAGCTGGTGTAATACTCACTTGACATTGTCTTAGTTAAAAGTCACAAGCATTGAAACAGAGGAGGAACGAACTATTATGTAAACTAACGAGAGTAACTATTTTACTGGATATTTAAATCAATACTTTTTCTTTCGGAACAAAGCAATGCCTAAAACGCCCGGAACTAGCCCGTGAAACTAAATTCCTTCTTCTGATAAAACCGATCAATTTGAGAGTCTTCACCAGCAGAATATGTGAGAGAGCCAGGGTCCGAAACCTTCTTCAAATCTTCTTCGGCTACACATGATTCCCAGTGCTTCATTTGACCAACAATGTATTTATTCTTCATGTTCTATAGTGTGTCTCATTAATCCATTTACTTATAAATAAACTATCCAAACCTTCAGTCATATCATAATTTCTAATCTAGAATTTGCAGAACTACTTTTCATTTTATATGAGAAATTTAAATTCGTTAAATAGAAAGAAAGTCCACAGACAAATAAAATAAAAGTTAACTGATAGACTCTTTTTTACAAACATAATTATTCCTTCTTATTTTTAAATTAATAACAGCCAAAAATCAAGAATAGCTCTCAGCCAAAGCAGACACCAATGAATTCTCATTTTTAGATAGTAAACCAAACATATAAATGAACATGGCACCTGAAATGCATATACAATCATTATATAAAATCGAGGCCCATTTATTTTAGAAATTAAAAGGATATTAGACAGTTAAATCAGTTCTTTGAACAATATTATAGTTATTGAAAATTTCATTTGAATAAAATTTAATTGATTTACATATATAATTTGTTAAATATCTGTATGCGCCAAAAATTGATGCAACAGGTTAATTTATTTGTTATCATAGGCATTGTAACTGATATATTTTACGTTACATACTAATCCTTCCTTTCTTTCCTTTAAGGGACTTTAGTAATTTTACGAAATCAAAAGTAGAACATTTTATCAAACTTTTTGAATTCCTTCATAAAACAACAATTTTTTATTTCAGTATGAAATCCACAGTCTTTGTGTAATAAAAGGCATAGTCTTATTATTGGGACAAGTTTCTATTAAATTAATATATTTTATTTAAACATGAAAATATGCGCTGCAAAAAATTTGGCAATTTACTTTACCTTACGTTACCCATAAGATAATCCTTTTGAAAGATGCCAGCAGAACTATACAATTTTATACCAACATTAAAGCTATAATGAATCGACTATTCCTTTGTAAACTTCAAATTTAAATTAACCTTACATTAAAAAATTGAAAATTAAAAAATTTATTCAGTTTGTATTTAGTAACTTTTTTTTTCATCATTATAAAATAAACCTAATCATCCATTAACAAAATTGTTGAGGATTCCATAGACAAAGATTTCTACACAAGTAATATGTGCAGGATAATTTGTTGATAGAGAACCCTTAAATTGTTCAAAAAAAAGTTCACATAAGAAGCACTCTTTTTCAAAGCCAGTGAGATTCCACGATATTTAATTTGTATTATCCCACCTTCTGCCCTTCCCTGAAAGCAGATGGTTGAGATACAGAGACGATCCCCACCAGTGAACTCTTAAATTCATGTGTCTCTTCAGTGTCTCTTTAATAGTCCCTACTCTGTGCCCATTCTGAGGCACCCATTCAAGCAACACATGATCCAGCGATGAAGTATCGGTCATAAATTAATGACTACGGACAGAAGACTCACCTTCGTAAAAGAGACTCCACAAGGGACATTTAAGGGACACCTCACAATCGAAGAGAAGTCACGGTTCGTTAAGTGCGTGTAATATATGGCAAAGGAGTTTCACACGCATTTTAAAAGTCACCTTTTTTGTGATTGAGTGCAAAAAGGCAGGAAGCTGGAGCTATCTTTACCCAAAAAGACTTCGTAAAAAAGAGGGAGGGGGAGTCTATAATGAAACTGATTACTTTGGGTGTAGAAAGGGGCGCATCCTTTAGTCGTTTGGCTTGTATATGGAATATAAGGTACAACGGGAGGAAGAGGGCTTAGGAAGCTCATATTCCTTTTTCTCAGGAGAGCTTTTAATCTTAAAGTACAGTTTTCGAGTGGTCAGGGTGTTTGAAGTTTTAAATACTATATTGTCTTTCAATTACATAAAATTTTAAGAACTATATTTATTATCTCATGTAAGAGGACTTAGAAAACGACAATTAAATTCTGTTAATTAAAATAATTTCTTTATACAATGGGGAGCTAAGAAATTATAAGAAAATATAGTAAAATATATCATATTTATATGCATAACTTTTGAAAAATATACGAACATGTTCAATGCTAAATAAAATAGAGCAAAAATAGTTATTGTTAAGTTTTAAATACTAATCATGCTCAGCCAGTGTGTTAATTATAGTAAGTCTATTTCAGTTGAGTAATCTTAACTGTATTGCAGAACAAATCTAAAAATTAGCAGCTCATCTTAAGAAACTTTGCGATTAAAAGAAAAGAAATTTATTGCGAGTTTACATCACTTCGCTTGATCAATGAATCTCTATAAAAATCACCATGTTTAATACTCATTAAAACTCGTTTCAGTCACAATTTATCAGTTTATAAATGACGTTATGTAGAATTTGTAAGCTAATTTACTTTCGCGAAAAGACCAACTAAATACTTTCATACAGATGTGTTTTTTGGAATAAAGCATCTTTAATTAAGGTAATTTCTTATAATGCACTATAAACATATATATTTGACTTTTCTTTTATTGTTACAAGTATTATAAATTGATCATTTTCTCTTATAAAAATATCTGATAATTCAAACCAGATATTACAAATTTACTGTACTATCTACAGTGAATTTTTATCTAGCTACAGAAAATATCCAACTTTAATAAAATAAAAAAAAAAGATTATGTATTATTTTTTACAATATATGTAAAGTATAAGGCGCTCACCACCTTCATACGCAATGCTTGGTTTAGAATGAGTACTGAGAATTATGATCAGATATATAATTTACCTTAAATTAAACATCTTTATGCTTATCTTAGAAGTCAGCATTGCAATCTAACGAGCATTTTGATCCCAAATGGTTGCTCAAAATTTATGATTAATGCTCCTCTGCATAAAGAGGGTTGGAGTAAGTTTTAATCCTCTTCGCCAAGAAGCAAAAGAGCGAGATCCATATCGAGTTTGAAAGAGGAAACCCACCTCCTCCTCTTTCTTAAAATATTGCCATTAGTCGAGAAGAAGTGTGGTGCTTTGTGTTTTGATGGCTGTCATTCAGACCGAAAGAGATCAATCCCCGAGAGTGAATAATGGCGCTAATGAATTATTGATCATTTGCGAGTTCCTCAAGTAATCTCGAATTCATTCTTCCAGTCCTTTTCCACGAATAGTCTCAAATTCTCATTAATCTTTTCAAAACAATAAATTATAAAGTCAATTAGGACCGTGGGCACAAATGACAAATTCTGACGTTACAAATGAAAACGCTGGGGTCTCCCGTCTTCGTGGAAAAAGTTTGATGCCAGATGGCATATGGTGCTGTCGATATTTTATAGATGGTCAAGAATATGCATATATTTGTGAAGTGTTCCAAAAATGGACCACTTTAAGTGAAGAGACGTTTTTTAGTAACTTTACCAGCACAGAAGCTATTTTTTCCCCTTAAAAATCTTCATATAAAGTCATTTAAATCACAGATATCTATCGATACAGACTTTAAAATATGGATATTAAAAATAATTGAAATAACGATTAAAAGTATGAAATTGATATTAATAAAGTGCATGAATATTTTTGCTTATAGAAGTCTTACGTCATCATTTCTAATATATTATAGAATAAAAACAATAATACCTTGAATTCCTTTCTGAATTAATTTTTTTCCCATTTTAGGAATAAGTATAAAATCCTTACTCCTAAAATGGGAAAAAATTTAATTCTGTAAAAAATTTAAGTATAAAATCCTTACTTATTTCACCATAAATTTGAAACGTTGATTATTTAAAGTGAAAAACCTAAATTTTCTGTATCGACTACGCTCATGCGCATTTTTAATTTGAACATTTTATAACAATGTGTATTAAATATTAAAATATTCATAATAGGTTACACTATATTGAATTATTAAAAATTGATTTAATTAAATGTTAAAAAATTTAAAAATCACTAAATTCAATATTAAAATTTTTTAAAAAAATCATTAAAGGATATACCGAAAATTTTTAAGAAATCACTAAATTTTATATTAAAATTTTTAATGTTTAATTACGCAAATTAATAACATTATTTATAAATCAAAAACTTCTTAACAAATAAATATTTTTAAAAATATTAAATTAGGTATTAATAGAATAAAACCATTAATAAAAATTTGTTTATATCTGTTAATAATACTTGATTTAGAGAAATATATTGATCAGTGATACGGCTAATTAAATCGCAGGATTGCTTTCGCGTGTTCTTATTTATACAGAAACCTAACTGACTCTTGAAATATACTTCATAAACGTGCATAGATAAAAATAAAATTTTGCTACACGAATTACTAAGATAGCGTTTCAGTTTTTGCCCGTTCGTTTATTATCCAAGAGAAAAATGCCCTCAACTGGTGCTCACGAGGAAATTACGTATCGGTATTCCCGTAACCAAACACTCGAGTAGCACATTTAAGCTATGCACAAACTGCCGGCTAAAACTTCTTTTCCGATTCGTGTCCTCCTTTAATAGCCCATAACATCACTGCTCTCAAAGTTCCAATCTCAAACTTCCTTAACTTAATCTCACGAACAGAAACTAAAAATCCATCACCAGTGGCTTATGTGTGTCGTTGGAGAACACCTTTTCCAGTGCTTTACTCCACCCCGTATCTAATGCCAGGATTTTCCCACACGGAGATAATTGTCGTTCAGAGAACGCACTCTTTGGATTAACGAGACTGAGGGGACGGGGGGAGGTCCCTCCTCCATCCCTAGTCTCAGTCTCTCTCTTTTAGTCCGACGCCCATCTGCAGCTGCCTACCACGTCTTCAGGTCTTCAAAGTTAAACAAGGACCTTCCCGAGTAAACAGTGGATACAGAAAAGTCCCCTTTCCTTCTTCTCCAAGTGTTTTCATTGCTGGTGCCTCTAATTAAAAGCTGAATAATTAATTTACAGAGAAAATAGAGCGAGAACTTTTACGCCCGTAATCACGAGAAGACCAGTGGAGCCGAGACTTGACAGTTTAACTGTTGAAACAGTGGTTGTAATACTCGAAGGGCCCCCTCTGCAGATTCGTCGAGTGTGCGAAAGGGACACAAGCACACATCGGTCCATTGATCTCTATTTTATCTGTCTCTGTATTAATTCCGGCTTAGCGAAATTAATTTCTGCCTCATATGGGTGGGCTCTTTTGACTCTTCCGAGTAATCTCCGCGGCGTACAATAAGAAGGTTTCCCTGAAGCAGCGCTTTTCCACGGGGACTTATTAAGTGGCCGGTTCGATTGTTGCTTAAAAATTTCCTTGGACTCGGCTTAAGGAAGAGAAGCTCCGGGGATCGTTTCCAGGGAATTAGGTAAAAGCTCTGGGAAGCAGGGCAACAGGTACACTTTAAGGAGGATTTATTAGGGGCATACACATTGTATTGGTGTGCATATATATATATATATATATATATTGTAAATTTGCAGGCTTACAGAAAACGAAAAAAACCTTAAGGGGACTTAGTACCTTTCGAAATCAAAAGTAGAACATTTTGACAAACTTTTTTTCGATTCTTCATAAATCATCAATTTTTGCTCATTTCAATATGAAACTTTGCCAGTTTGTGTAATAATGCGTATAGTTTAAAATATTGGGTCAAGTTTTGCTATTAAATCAATATATTTTCTTATACAACGCGAAATAGGCGTACAAAAATTTAAAAAATAAATTAGTTTACCTTACGTTACCCACAAGATAACATTTGAAAGATGTACAGTAGAACCATAATTCTTATACCAAATTAAGGCTAAATAATGTCCTTATTCTGTAAACCTCGAATATTTAATTTATCTTACTTTAAAAAAAATTGAAAAATTAAAAAATTTATCTAGTTTGTATTAAGTAACTTTTTTTTCATGTATCATGTTATAAAATAAATCATAATCATCCTATTAACAAAATTGAGGTTCATAGAATAAACATTTACAAGTACAACACTCACGTAAAATTTTAAAGCTCTGCATGTAAAACATTTTTTTTTAATCCTGAGGGAAAGTGTGAAAATAACAAGCTGAGAAAAAGAGGTTTGTTTGTTTACATTGCATTACATAGAACAAGCCACTTTAAACATTTACATTTTTTGTTGCACAGGGCGTAATAATTGTCGGATTTTGACGTGGTTTGCTTTAAAATGCTCCTAACATTCAACACTATTTTTTGAAAACACATTTGAAAAATCGAATTTTTGAAGGTGCACAGGTACTAAAGTTAAAGTGAGTTTTTATCTAAAAAAAATATGTTTTTAGGTTATAATTGGTTTCTCCTTTTTTGGTATTATCATATACAAAATAAGGTAATTGAAATCATAGTGTAGAACTATCTTTATTAACTACACTATTAAATTTTCTTTTATATGCTGTGTAAGCACTTAGCTCTCATCAAGCATTCGAATGACTCTCTTCATGTGTACGAAGTTTATCACAACTTTATAATTCCCTAAAATGATCGTAGAAAATCTTACAAAATTATGATTCTGCTAGTCTCAACATAGAATAGAATATTTTTATAAACATATTCGCATCACAGCTTTTATGTCATTTAATAGATTCAAATAAAAAAAATATGCTAATTTGATTAAAAATGCTTTAAATTATTCATTGCTTATTCATTATCTTTAATATAATCAAGTTTTTTGTACGAAGCAAGGTTCTAGTGGGAATTTGAGTTATTCACACATGTAAAACACTGCACAATGTTCTCTTCGAACCCATGCCATTCAGCTTATTTAAAGTCCCCATACTCTAAAAATGACTTAAAAAACTGGCAATCAAGTAATATATTGAGTAAAACATGATTATTTTCATTAGATATATATCTATACGTGAATAATTCTAAAATACCGAATTCATTTGACCGAATTATGAAACTCGTCGCCAAAAGTCCTCGCGTTGCTTCTAACTGTGTGACATTAATAAAAGAAATCAACGAATTTAAGAAATCGATAAGTACTATATAATTAAGAAAAGTCTAATTGATTCTATTTATTTTATTCTTTTCAATTCTGTATTTACTATCATGCAAATATATCATAAACATGATTTTTTACTTAGAAATTTCGAGAGAGAAATTGAAGAAACATTTAAATACATTCATTTTTTTATGAACTAATAGAAATTTCAATCATTGTAACCCAATTCGAATAAACAATCTCGTTAAAGATTCTTTTATATTAAGATCATTTCAGTCGAAAGCTTAAATAAATCATCTTCATCAATCTTACTTCCGTTTTTACCATTGGATTTAAGCTCACTGACTACAGATTCATTCACCCTGCAAAAAAGAATCCTCCCAAGCAAGTGAAAGGAAAGAGTCAATATCATTGTGGAACGAAATAGTGGAACAATAGGAGATATTTCCTGCTTTTCTCGAGAATTCACGATGCCATTTTATCTGGATGATTAATGACGCCAAATCTATTCGCCAGATCTTGAAAGCCGCCATATTCTTGATTTGAGAAGAGCACTCCCATTTCCTTGTTTTATACTAAGCCGTCAAGCCGGGTTCTTTAGAGCTTTAAAAGTCCCTAACTTCCATGATTGATCAATCCTTTCTCATACAAACGTGAGAGAAAAAATAGCGTAATATACCTATTGGTATAGTTATCATCACGCCATTGTTTTTTAAAATATAGATGGCCTTGACATTATATACGTGGTTGGTTTTTAAGTTCATCCATCATTATTGTTTATTCTTATGACGTTTGTGACATTTTTATCTACCATAATAGAGATGTCATAAAATGATGTTATTGTTAGGTGTATTTTGAGAAATAGTCTCTTACAACTTAATACTATAAGCCATGCTTGTAAATTATTTATGAAACTGGCTGAGTATTATAGTTTTTTTAAAAATTACTTTTAGCTACATTTACATTGCAAGTAAAAATTGCGAACTGAATTATTTATAAGCGCTATTGCAATTCTTAACGTTTTTGTTAATTTTTCGATAGCGCATTAAATTTAATGGGCAACAAATCATTTTTTAAAATTAATCTCTTGGGATGTAGAGTCCTTCACTAAACAATTATCGAATAGCAACTCCACCACCTAAAGTTAAAGAATCTTTTTCTCGCTAAATGCGCAATATCGCTATCGTGACATTAGTTTTAAAGGAATATGTTTTATTGTTAACTCGTTTGATTCTATTTAAAAAATTTGTTCATTTGAACTAACGAATTTTAAAATAGACGAAATATGTGCTCTTAAATTAAAATTACTTTATTTTGGATGACTTTTTAATGTTATTTTTAAAGTTACATTGCAAAATGAAAATATGATGATATTGGCAAACATTATATATTTGTACATCATTATTTATATTTTAACAAAAATATTATATACATGTATATCAGTAAATTTTCATACAATCTTATCATATCATGTTTTTCATTTACTAAATAAAATCTATTAAACTATTTTGTATATATATTACTCCAATATATATTCTTGCATTTCTACATATCAAACCGACCATTCTAAATTTGAATTTTTGCATTAAAACTTTGGTTAATTTGGTTACACAAGTAATTATTTGCAATCTTTAAATGAATATTTTAGTAATTACTTTCAGAAATTAATCTACTTGAAATTTTAGATTCATTTTCTCAAAGATTCATAAATGAAATTCTTATTCCTACACACAATCATCTTAAAATTTCCTTTTTTTTTTTCACATTAAAAAGAAACCATTTGTTCACATTTTTTTCTCTATTAAAAAAAAAAGTATGAAAAAGAACTACTTTTAAGAGCACTTGGAATTCCTTTCAATGGTGACGTGTACTGTTGAAATCCTTTCTCACTAAATATATTTTTTCCCTATCGTCTTTTTCACGCTTTGCATCAGTTTTCAGGACAAAACATTTTAGAATAGCCGCATTCGTTTCGAACATTTTACAAAAGCTTTAAAAGGGGGAGGGGGTTCCATCTGGAATGGAATAAAAAAGGTGCTATCCTACCTTTTCCCAACCCCCGGGTCCTCCTCCTCTCTACTGTATAGAGAAAGTACCGTAGAATATTTGGAGAGTTCTTTACTCATCAATTATTCAAAAGAATCTCTTAGAATCTTTACTTCTTTTTTTTTTCTCTTTCTTTCTCTCTATAATGCAGAATTTAAATAAAAGTGATAATAGAAACTTTTAGAAAGATAAAAAAAAAAAAATCGTCCAGAAGCATTTAATTGAAAGTAATTTTACTTTTTCATCTTTTTCTTTCGCCTGAAAAAAAAAAAGCTCTTATAATTTAGCTGTTTTGAGAAACCGGAACTCGTTTTTATGAGCAAATTGTATTCGAGTCTATTTAATTGCATTTAAAACGTGGTAGAAGTGAAAAATATTCTATAGAAACTAATTCAGTGAAATATTCAAGACATGAACTTTTACATCTTACGTGAAAATTTTGTCTTGATGCTATAAGATGAAAATTGCTTGTATCATAGTGTCGAGCATTTTAGAGATCTTGAGATTATAGATGCAATTCAAATACCCAAAATTGTTAATACGAAGAAGTACCGTAACGTTTCAATTCTTAATAATAAATATCTGAGGTATCAAGAAAAAATTTATTCCACATATTAATTAATCGTTATTTATCCAATGTTGTAAATTACAGCTCTTCCTGTTGGTTTTCTTGATTTCAGGAAGCCGTTGATTGAAGTAACCCCAATATAGAGAAGTCAGAATTCAATCTGCTGATTCTACAACAATGACCTTCAAAGGGTCAAGAAACGCCGGGAGAAATGTATAATCTGGATAATTGTTTTGCAGAGAAGGTTAATAAAAAGATTAAGCGTTTCTATCTCGATTGTTTTTAGTAGTAAATAAAATTTACAATACCAGCTCACATACTTGTAAATTTCATTAAAAATTGCATATATTTGCTTAACATATAAAATAAATATTTCGTTGTACGCTAATGTAATATTTTCAATTCTCATTCACTTTTTTTGGAACAGATGTTAATTAATAGTTTTACCTTAAGAGTTTAAAACTAAGTTATATCTTTACATATAAAAAGAGTTTCGGAATTTTTTGGAGGTTAAAATTAAGAGAAATGAACATTCTACATATATATTTTTTTTATGCCTATTGTTTCTCGTTTTACTGATTTCGCGGAATTCTTCAATATACATAAAATTTACAGCAAATTTTAGAATTACAAAGGATTTTTTTTTATTTATACATTTCTTATGCTGCCTGATTTATTTTGTTTTTTCACCTAGGGAACGAAATTAAATTTATTTCATTGTTAATAGCCTTGAGTTAAATATTAGTCAAATTTATTCATAAAATTTACTGTTTAAGTTTTTTTTTCAACTAATTACTTCTTTTCTTTCATCTGATTTATTTGTAGAAAAATAATTATGTATTATTTAAATAAGGGGAATACTTCGAAACACTCAAAATAATTTAAATAAATGTGATGATAAGCAGTCATTTTCTAGAAAAAAACAGAAGTGTGTTAGAACTATTTTTATACATCTGGAAAGTATCAAACCCCAGAGCGTAAAAGTTAAAAATTCCTGTCAAACATAAAAATGTATCAACAAATTCACATTTTAACTTTGTTTAAAAGACCATTGTAATAGCATCGTACATCATGCTTAATCAATAGGAAATGATGAAAAGGGGAGAAGATGACAAAACCCTCGGAACCCAGCAAACCCGATGACTGCAAACCGATCTTTTCCATGTTTTAAATGGGTCAAACGTCTTCGAGGAAAAATTCCATAGTTCATATTTCCATCAAGCTGATCGGGAGAACAACCATCAAAATAAAATTATTGATCTCTTCCACGAACTTTCGAAAGACAAGGGAAGTCAAATTAATATGCACGAACGTATGGTACGGTTCTCAAAAGCGAACACATATTGATTCTGAAGAGAGTGACTATTCCATCCCCCTCCCCCGTACCAGTCCCTCGTTATTCAATTTTTCCAGAAAAGAAGACTTTTGTGAAGGGGGGAAGAGAGGGATAGGCGAGACATATTTGTCTAATGTTTTACCGAATGTATCCGCCATATTAAAAGGTCCGTCTTTTGTTGCCAATCGGCGATTTATAATAACGTCCTTTTCTACGGAGGTAATTTATTTTCTTTTGGCCGGGACTACGAGACAGATTACCCTGGCAAAGAAGAATCCCTTTTGGAGATTTTTCTTTTGTATTAGAGTGAGAGAAGAATATGGAGGAGATCTTATCTTTTCTGGGCACAGATGACAACCCGGTTGATTCATCGTTAATGGTTCTCAATTTTCCAAGAAAAAGGAACGACGCAGGTTCGTTTGTTTATGCGAAAAATGGAATGGCCCTCGTCGTAATGGAAGAAGTTAGCGCACGTCATTTTGCATTCAAATAATAATCATGACCCCCAAAATGAATGCAGTAGTAGCGACTGATATTAAATTAACTGAGTTTTTTCTTAAACAAAAAGTAAAATATAGAAAAAGAACGCTAAAAGATTGTTTCTTCGGACTTTTGTTTGTCATTATTTAAAAAAAAGTGTTAATAGTGCTGTTCAGCTTTAAGTATTACCCTTACAAGTAAAACGTATTATTTAAATAAAATTTTCGTGAGAACTTGTAATTGTCAGTGAAAAACTGAAGTTATATTTGTAATTTTTCAAAATTACTTACCATAGAGATAAATATATGAAGAAGAAGGCTACTAAAATTTAACTTTGTTCGTTTTCTATAAAATTTAAAGTATCCAATATAATCAAACCATTATTTGCACGAAGAATTGTTTTGTTTATCTAACCTTCTATATAACTTCCTCTACAAACCGTTTTCGCTTAGTTTAAACATATTTTCCACCAAAAATAAATCATGAAATAATGATGCCATTTAATAAAATTGAAATTAAGTTCTCCCGTATCATGAAAATTTAGTGAGTAATACCGTCACAGGGGTCATTTCATCAACTTGTGACCATAACTTAAAAATTAGCAGTACCAAATTGCTAATTAATCACAGTTTAACGTTAGTGTGAAGTTGACCTTATTCAATGAATTAGACTTACTTATACAGAGCATATTTTCACTGCAATCAAAATAATAGAGTATAGGTTGCAATTACATATTGCGACCATCTTCAAGGAAATGCTTAGAGATCTTAATCGATAGTACCTTCTAATCTAGTATGACCCTGTTTCCTCTATACGTTATGAAACCACCAGCAGATGGGTCAGTTCCACCTATCCGCCCTACTCCTTGTCACCCCTGTCTGTCCATGCTTGAAATTTGTTGATAGGTATCTCCCTTTCAAGGGGGAGGAGGGGGGGATTTCGCGGACTGTATGCGCGCAGACGAAAAAATGTTCCTCGCACACAAAAAGCACTCACTACGGTATGAGCACTAAAAAGAGAAAAGCGGCTGAATGCAATTTAATATTGCGTATTGCTGCGGAATAGGACACAGGGGAGTGTAGTGTTACGTTCAAGAGAAAAGAGGGGTCTCTGCGCATGAGCATTCCCATCTTCTACAAGGGGGAAAAGAATCCATTGTTCGGCTGTCAAAGTTTTTGCGATTCGGCTTCGATGGAAGGAAAGGAGGAAAAAAAAAAAAGAATAAGCATCGATATATGGAAGTGGGCTGTATTTTGAAAGCTTAAATTACAAAATACGATAGATCTGCGAGATTGCATTAGCGAGCGGTTTGTTGGGCGGCATGCTATCGGGATGGTATCTCTATTGCTGGGGTCACGTGGGAACGTGAAATCAAATTTCGAGGATAATGTTTTATATGAGAAATATGATTTTTTATTTAGTTTAAATGAATAAGACTGTTTTGTTCCCCCCTTTCAGTGGATATCGAACACCTGCGACGCCTTTTTGTTCCCTTAGTGCGCCAATATATCTCGGGGGGTATTTGGTATTTATTTAATTTATGTTCCAATTTCGAATGTCCTAAATTTCATTTAGGTGACAGTATATGGAGATCTAAATGGACAGAAATGAATTTCCGACTAAGTTATGAGCTACTTTATGTGGATTTTATAAGTGATGATAACAGAATTTAGATAGTTCTTCTTTACTTTTTAAGAGTAAAGATTTTATAATAAGGATTAAGTCCATTTTATTGAAACGATTTTATTTTTCAAAGTAAAAGATTCAGTATTGTGTTCCATAACTGTTTAAATACTGCATGTTATAAAATTATATTTTTATCATATGTCTAATTGTAACATTATTGAAAATTTTCTTAATCAAAAGTAAAAATAATAATAATAATTATACATTCCGAATTTAATTTATAAGCATTTGCTAGAAAAAATGTTAATGCTCTCTATTTAATAAATTACAAATTAATTTTCAAATGGAATTCTCTCTTTTGATCGACGAAAAATTTTTTAATATTGTATCATGGAAATTTACAACCTTCTATTTTTACCGTTTATATCATATCAAATCAGCCTGTTTTCTTTTTAATTTAACAAAACTTAGAAATAAGAAATTAATTAATTAACCACTAAATAGTTCAGTTATAAATTTTATTCCATTTCCAATTACTGTTTAATTTCCCGATAGAGAAAGAACTTCCTTTTCTTCTCTTTTCGACGAACAAAATATTTTTCCATTTCGTAATCAAATATCAACTTCACATTTACCAAACTCTTATTACAAGTTGTTTACGAATAATAACATATTACTACTGACTTGAATCGATGTAAAAAAGAAACTGTTTTAACGAACATAATAAGTCCTTTCAACAATCCCCGCTCTTGCCATCAAATCAAGAAAACAAATTCCAATAATTCATTACAACTCTTTAAAACTCCTCATTTTTATTCCTTTTTTTTAACAAACCAAACGAATTACAAATAAACACTCTAACATGGAAGATTCTTTCCCAATCCGAATCTAATTCGAGCTCACATTTCCCGTTTCTTTGTTCTCCCGGAAAAACGAGTCGGCCCCCAGGAAGAAACTGCCGATACTCAATTCAAAAACAATGCATCACTTTCCGCAAACTGCGATAAGGCGGCGGGAAAGAAAACAACTTTTCAATTTCTGGGGGCGCAGTAATTTCCCTTCAGATATATTCACTCATACATCTTTGGAAATGAAAGGGAAAAATGACATTTAATTATTTAAAGCGGCCAATGATGACGATTAGGGGAGCCGTCTGATTACAATCGGCTGGAGAAAACAAATAATGAAAAGAAAGGGGGGAAAAGACGAAGAACCCTTTTAAATGAGCATCGGAAAATAATTCGCTGTTCTTAAAGCCATTGCGTTTGTTAATAGCCCACCGAATTTCCATCTAATGCGGGAAAATTCGCATTTTAAGTTTGTATTTCGACGTGGGTAGGGGAATTCTCCTAGGGGGATAGGGGACAAGTAGAAAATTATTTGTAAATTAGAGGGGTGATTTCAGGTAGGAATCTAGGGAAGGATTTCGAATTCGATGGAATTTTTTTTTTACTTTAAATGTGTACCGGAAAACAAGTAGAAATTCTGACGGTTCCCCCCCCCTCCCTGAAAGTTAGGGAAACTGATTGGTGAAAAAAGGTTTGAGCCGTCTATGGTAAATAAATAATATTGCGCTTTGAGAGATTGATTTAATATTACATTAGAAGATCGGAACCATGTTAATGTACTAGAAATCTATACCTAATGAAAGATCCAAAGGTATCATTTTATCAGCGCCCCTATTTATTTAAAGTATGAAAAATAATAAATTTAGACTTAGATAGTTTTATACTCTTCATCCTTATCACAACTTCTTTATTTAAATTTTTAAATAAGAATATGGATGTAATTGACTCACACTTATTTTAATTTTTATGTAGAATAAGTGATGGAACATTGTACTTACCCATAATATTCTAACAATTTTGAGAGAATTAGTATACTTATAAAAATGGTTATATATATATATATATATAATCATTTTTTGTTTTGTATTATCATGCTATGCCATTGTTTTATACTGCTATATTACTGATTGTGAAGGTTTCATCATTAAAACATGCTTAAGCAGAATTTTACCATTGTCATAATCTAACGGCAATATTAAATACTATATTTCCTTTTTGTTTATTTTGAAGATTTTCTTTTTTTTTAAGTTTCTCTGTCATTATCTCTATTTATTTCCCTTAATCGTTATATGATTCTTTTCCTTTTTTTAATGACTTTTTATCAAAATTTTAACATTTTTAGATTTGATATTTTCTGTTATTTCAAAATTAATGATAACTACTTAAAATTAAATTTAGGTTTTGATGCTCTTCATATTGTATAATTATTTATGTTTATTTTCATTTTTGTTTTAAGTTTACGTATATACTGAATATTTGGTATTATTCTCAAAAAGTGTTGCTGGGGTTTTCTTTATTTGCTTTTCACATTTTCTTTAATATTTTTTTTATTATAAACTACTTCAATTATTCATAAAATATCTGGTGAATATTTATAGAAGTTCATAGTTCAAAGAGAGTAACAAAAATGAGTTCCCAGAACTGAATTCTATATTTCTAAGAAAATAACATATTACCATTATATATTTATAAAAATCACATATTAGCTTTAACTCATAAATTAGGAATTATAAAATATCCTTATGATTTAGGAGATTAAATTTAAAAAAAATTAAATAAAACAAATTGAAAACATATTTACGTATGGAATTATATTATATAGTGATGGCAAGTAAGGAAATATAATATCTCGTAAAGATATATCAAGAAATTTTAAAATATATTGTAATTATATTTAATCATTTCCTCTCATATAAATTATTGAATCATTATACATATATATAGCCATTACTGTTTACCAAGATATTTTTTTATTCATTTGTTCAAAAAAATACATAAAATTAATCTGTCATGCATGAAATATCAGCTTTCCCCCCTACATTAGAAACATAAAAAGTGAGGGGTGGGAATGGAAAAAAATTATTTATTTTACTATAACATAAATTTAGAACTAGTTTTCCACTTCCTATTAAAATAACAAAAAAATAAGATAAATTGGAATAAAAAATAATTTTTGTTTACGTTTTGTTATTGCTGTTAGAAACAAAAATTTCAATTGAGCGAAAATTACTTTTAGTGCAGGAAGAAAGAAGCCAAGCGTAACGTTAAAAATGATGGTTGAGCCCAGACTAGTTTTATTCGCAATGTTTCCTCCTTAATTACGGTTAATTCTGATCTCGCGGGCCGAAAGTCCAATACCCCAAAATCAGTTTCTGTACGAACCCCTAATTCCATCCGTTTCCACCTGTGTGTCTTCCAACTCCCCCTTCCCATTGCCGGTGTGTCTTGCAGGCAATTTCCGAGAGAGTTAAAGAACATGAAACTTATCGGAATATCGGGAAACATTCATCACTAACGATGAAATTAAACGTTCCCGTGTTTTGTACAAAATTATTAATTTCTGCTGAACGTTTTCTCTCGCTCACACACTTTCTGACTCGGTACAGAAATAATATGTCCATTTAAGAACCACCAACCATTTCTTATTTCTCTAGTGAGAGAGGGCAAAACTGAAAATTCATCGATTTTTAAAAGCAAAAAGAAACGGTGTACATAAATAAATGCATTTCCTTCCATGATAAATGATTTTTCACTAGCCCGGCGTAGCCCAAACCTCAGTCTATAATTTATCGGAAGATTCGCTCTGAAACCGATTTCAAGATGGCGGTCGGTTTTGTTTCGGCTTTGTAATTAACAGGGTCGTTTCATAAAAAGCTTTCAGACTGCTCCCGTTTAAATGGCCTCTTGAAAAATGACAAATTTTCAGCTCGGCTTTTAAAATTATTCTTCAGTTCACTAACGACTTTTTCGTTTATTGCGTTTTTGTTTTTGGCACCGCCAGGAGAGAGAACGTGTTACTTTTCCGTCTGTTGCCGTGGCTAAAATTGAAAAATAGACTGGTGGTTAATGCGACAGCAGAAAGGCTTTTTCTAGCTGCTCTCAGAGGGTTCTGTATTCATTAATTTTATCGAAAATGGACCGTTTTGGGTTCAGTTTTTATTTCGCTCTTTGTTCATTCGAATAGTGTGATTAGATGGAGAGCTAGTGAACTGAATGCGAGTGTATTATTTTTCATATTTGTTTTGGAAGCACTAGCGTGAATAATGGGCAAGGGCTAAAGTCTCATGCAACTGAAATCTGTCATTAACAGGAATTTTTTTGCCCCATTATTTCCTATCTACTTACGACTTGAAAGAATCCTAATTATCTTGGTTTTCTTGCATGCGAAATTCGGGATTTTCTGTTTTGTTTTATGGCTTCTTCTTTCCTTTTTAAAAAAAGGCTTCTGCTATGTGCCAGATAAAAAGCTGCCCGTTTCGAATATATTGCTAGTGAATTGCCACTCTTCAATTTAGTATTATTGATGTGCAAAATTGTTTTTAAAGCTCGCGATAAACTCTACTGTTGTCGCATTCTTAATTTTACTTCTTACGGAGGCATACAAGCAAGGAGCTGTTCAGTATGCGGACATTAAAAGTTTGCAAAAATATGAGAAATTTTTTTTTTTACATGAAACATCCATGATTATAGAAGGTCACATTCTGAAATCAAATGTTATGGCGTATGAAATCTGACACGAAAATGTAATATAAAAACATAAGCTTATGCATATGTTCCTTTTCAAATAGTTGTTCTTTAAATATGTGTCATTTAAAAAAGAAGCAATTTATTCTGTTACATTACTTACGTATCGTACAAATATTCCTTTATATGGATACAAGCATTTTGAAAGGAATGTAATTATTTTTTTTTAAACCTGAAACATTTTTGTACAATAAAAAGGATGATGTTTCATTCCCTCAAATATCTTGGAAAAAGTAAGTAACAATTCAAAAATTTTAAAGACAAATATGCCTAAAGCCATAGTTTTAATTTATGATTTTCATTTCCCTGGGTCATGATTAATGTTCTAAAGATAAAACACAGGTGGCAGTAAAAAAATATTAATTTCACCACGGGAAGAGAAAAAATTTTTATAAGATAGATCGGCAAACATCTAGCAGTTTTAGTCCTTTTTTAAAACTCAGTAAAACTGAATTTTAGATTTAGATGAAGACGAATATCAAACTAGATTTTTAAAAGGATGCGCTTGATTTCTGAGGGAAAGAATGCAACTCTAGAACATGAAGAATCTTCTGAAAATTCATTAAATATAATTTGTCTTAGAAATTGAAACATTTCTTATTAATGTGGTATATAACAAAAACATTTATCCGAGACATTACGAAATAATGCGTTATTTGCCCATAAATGTCTTTTTCTGAATTTCTAGAATCTATAAGATTGGGAGGGGGGAAAGAACATATCCTTGACTGGCTTATAATAACAAAAATATCAATGATTCAGTTCTCTCCTTGAAAAAAACTATATTGAGAGCAGTGCCTACACAATTACCTGACTACTTCCCCACACACATCTCACAATTCAACCAGGTAAATTACCATAAAGTCAAATACGAGAATAGAGTGAATTGTATTTAACTAACTACAGGAAACGATTGCACCAAAAGTTACAAAGTGGTACAAACTGACACAGAAAAGAAAGTGACACTTTTACAATCGGAAGGAAACACAAACTCTTAAAAAGTGTTTTCTAAATGCTGGAAAAACACACTACGGCTTTTTCTCAGGGGGAGGTTGGCAAAAAAAATCGTTTGCACCTTATGCTTTTTTTCCCTTCCCTCCCCCTATTTTTCTCTCTCCCACAATCACTAGTCAAGTGGCTAGGATTGTCAATTCTCCGACCCGTCTATTAGCGGTCTAGCTTCGGCTCTAAACTGACCCTAAACAGTCGAGTTTGGAATAACATTGGAAGGGAGAGGGGAGGCACCGGGGTAGAGCAAACAAATAAATAAATACACATATTCAGACTATTCAACAGCACCCAACGATTTGTTGCGGAGTGGGACAATGTAAGCGAAGGGGAGATCGAGAAGAATTTGAGAAAGGGAATCAAAAGAAATGCGGAGCTAGTAAAAAGCCTTACTTTTTATGAACACTATATCTACTCACTTTTTTCAGCTGGGCTTTGAGGATATGAGGTCGATTGAAAGATTATTTCATTATAGCTTACTTCGAGAATAAAATTAATGGATTTGCTATGAAAAAAAAACATTTGGATCCGAACTTTTATTTCTTACACAAAAAACACACTTCCTTAATGTATATTACAAAATATTAGCATGCAAATTTAGTGTACTTTTTATTTATTTCAGTAACGTTACTTTTTTACATCTTTTTAATGGGATTGAAATGTATATTGTGAATGAAGCACTCAATTAATCACATTATAGCAAAAGAAACTAGATTCCTTGAAAAAAGATTTTGTAATGTACAGATATTTCTGAATATCATGTAAATAAAAATTTATCAAGAATTATATACATAAATTTTAATTCAAATCATGGCATTGTAGGAGTTGGGAGTATTTTTTTTTTAATACAAAAAGATTACTTAAGTAGGAATAGGTTCGTAGACTAACATTCACATTTTTTAATAATTTACTAATATATTCATGAAAAATAATTAAATCACTAATTTTTGCAACCCAATTAAATAAAGAAGGATTGTTCGATTATTTTCTTAAAAATATTCCAATATATATATCAATTAAATTGCATCCTCAGGTTAAATTTTAAGACAATATCTAAAAATTCAAAATAAATAAAGAAAGAATATTAAAAAAGAAAGTATGAATTTTTTCCTACTTTATCACATTTGCAATGCGATATGCATTTCACATTCTTTCAATAACTTGTAAAAAAGATTTTCACTTTTTTTTTCATTCAGAAATTAACAGGCATTTTGTATGAAAGACTTTTTTTTCCGTTTATACCTGAAACACTCCAGCTAATGATTATTATGCAAGTCTGGGAGCGTAATTATATCCAGTTTTTCGTCAAACATATATCCGGCATCAATCCAAATGAAATTTAAATAAAGCACTAAATATTAATTTAACCTATTTTTTCAGAAATTTGGCTTATTAATAACAACTTAAAGCACCCTCTAACAAAAAGCATAAACTTTTTCTGTTAAATACTACATATAATTAAATATAGTATAGCACTAAAAAAAATAATAGAAGGCTAAATCACAGCAGGTAGCCTTTGTTTGAAGCTTAGTTAATCAAAGAATAGATTTAAAAGATTCGCCAATATCAAACACAATTTTTTTTCTCCAAGGACGTAAAAAAATCTCCGCACTTCAACCAAAGCGGCAACTGCACAACAATAGCGTGCTATTTGTCACTGGCATATATTCCTTTCTTCAAATTCCTCTTCACGTTCATACCAAATCCACAGTTGAACTATATTCTACGTCTGTTTCTTGGCGTAAGGTTATTCTTGCGCACGGGGATATATACAGAAGGGAGGGGGGGATGTAGTATATAGAGAACAGGGGAGGTGCTGCTTGAAGCGGAATATGAAACTAACTGCAGCTGTAACCTTTGTCGGTTCGATGTGTCACAGAATTGCGCACTCCGAAAAAAAAATAAAAGTGTCAAGTTGGAGAATGCCGAGGTTTCGAGTCAATGTGGATTCAGAAACATATAACTCAGTCGAAAAAATGTATCTGCCCTCCCTCAAACTATTCTTCCCGCTATTGTATCGTTCCTTCCTATTCAAGACGTGTATTTTTTTACACGTTATTTGCTTCATTCTGCGTCAAATACCAGGTAGACCCTATTTTCGGGCGATTTCACAAATACTAAAGGTATATATTTTCATATTCACCTAAGTCCCGGGCGAGATACGTACTTGGCAGGTATTTTTTTATGTTTTCCTTTTCTATTTATTTTTTTCTTTCCTTTGCCCCCTTATAACTCTCTTCTAGAGCAGTCATTCAATTTGTGTCGAAATACAGAGCGGTTTCCTTGTGTGGAATCGTGTGCAGTCATTCTTTTCAATCTCTCCCCCCTTCTTCCCTTTTATTTTTTCAATCCCCCTTGTCTTATTCTGGCCAATAAAGTGCTCCCGGCAGAGTTTTAGACACATGTATAAAAAAGCGCCGAGATTTAGGCTAGTTTGTGTTATATAAAACCCAAAAGATGTATTTTTCTTTTACTATTCCAACTGCGCTTAAAAGTGACAAATTCCAGCAATTGTATGGAGGGTACAGTTTTTTTTATATATATACCAGCAAAGAAGTGACACCCCCGTTCGCAGTTAGACGTTCCTTAGAGGATTATGTAAATCAAAATTGCCCAGAATTCATTCTTACCAAATAAGATTAATTTGCATCATAAAAGTGAGAAGTGTTTACCGATCCTTACATAATAACTGTAACGATTTGTTCAGTCAGAAAAGAATTTTTTTTTCAACCCAATTGAGAATGTGTATTTTAGGGATAAATAAATCTGTGATAAGGGAAAAAAGATTGAGGAATTTCTACTCATAAAAAATACACGCCTTTTTCAATTATCAAAGCCTATGTATGGAATTATTGGTAAATATTTATGTTACTTATATTTTTAGTCCTTATTCTTATATAGAATAAAGTCTCATTTTTAAATATAAGATTAGTTATTATTTTATATAGTAATTAACTCGATCTGGCTTTCAGAAGTGAAGGAAAAATCATATTTAATTTGGGGAAGCTTTCAGAGAAGTATATTTTGTAATTATTGTGACAGCTTCAAAAAAGATAGTAAATTTTTTAAAATATCATTTATCAAATAGAATAGAGAGTGAATTGTAAAAAGCAAATAGTTATACCAGGTAACGGTAAAGAATTTATAAATCCTCTTTCTTGAAACACATGTTATTGTACTCGTATGTTTAAACATTCGTACTTTATTAAATTCAAAATAACTCATCCTTTTACTAAATTTCTTTTCTTCTTCGTCTTTTTTTTTAATGCTTTAAACTTTATTTTTTCAGAATTTGAGAAGTAAAATCAAATTTTTGATAATTTGACTTTTAGATAGTTTAAAGTTCTAAAATTATGATGTTTATGATAATATAGACACACATTAATTGGTTAAAAATAAATGCTTCAATTGCTTTCATGTTCAACAAATTATGGAATAATAAGTATTCTGTCACACGTCTACCGCTTTAAATGTGAAGAAGATTTTATTCCCCTCCCATTTAGGGGACACAATACTCTAAAAATGACCAATATATATATAATAAAACTCATTTTAATTTTATGTCTTATCTAAATGTATGTACAAAATTTCGTAGCTCTAGCTGTATTATTTAGCTAATTATTCAAATTTTCTTTAAGACTGTGGGAAATCATTTCATTGACCTTCAAAACTCTTAACAGCTTTTTCTTAGATTTTTATTTTTCCAAGAAAATAATTTATTTAAAATGTTAAAAGCTTTTTTTTTTAAAAAATCAATATAAAGTTTTGAAGTTTTTTCTGGTTGTTTTACCGAAATTATTTCATAATTATGCGCAGGGAATAAGAACTCAGATAAAAAGACTTTTTTTTTTAAAAAAAAATCTACAAAATTTGATATAGCAACTTTTTACTGTCTTTTCGTAGTATATATAATTTCTTTCTTTATTTAATTTAATTTATTTATTTGTGTAAAACTATAAATAACACTAGTACAACCATAATATTGTACTAGTGTACTAATAAGCATGCATAGAATTGTAAGAAAACACTTCTACGAAACTGAAGAAATTTTTTTTTATAAAAATATCAAAATTTACGGGTACAGAAGGAACTTTAAAGTATTGAAATACTCAGAAAAAAATTTTAATTTTAATTAATCGTTTGCATGAAAACGAAATTTTATTCTCCAAAACGAACATTTTATGTATGTTCAAGTTTTATGACATACATTTTTATATAAATATATAATTTTAAGATACATTGTCCCTTAAATGGGAATTATTGAGTTAATTATAACTACAAAATATTCCGAAAATTGGGGCACTTTTATTTAAACTATATCAGTTATCTTATTTATTAATTTTTAGTAAAGAAACAGAGGCGTTAACTGACTCCATTTACGAAAATAATCTCAATTTTTACATTTCGGCCCACTTTAGACGAGCGCAACAGTAAATGAATTTTTAAATGTCTCGTCATGGATAATCGGCGAATAAAAACTTGGTACATCGTAGCGGGTTTATCATCATAGCTAACAGCTACAAGCCTGCTGTTAGTTCATCCTTATGGCATTAAGTGACTGTATCAAGGAAGGCGGTATAGCAGGATCATCAGTAGCTTTTTTTTTTTTCCTGGAGAATATTAACTAGGAAATACGATTTGGTAAATTAAGCTCTCGTCGCAAGTCCCAGGTGTAATTAAAACTATAATGACGCTTCTTAATGTTACAGCATTACAGTCATATCGCAGGGAAATGTTTTCAAAGGTTAATGAATTGTGAGCAATTACCTGCGTATTAATTAAAATTATCTGCAATGGTGTAGATGAAATTAGAGAGGACCTGCCCGCCCTACGGTCATTATATTAAATTCGCACGCTTAATTTAGTAAATCTATGTTTGATTATCACGGGTTTGATTAGTTTGGTTTTTCATCTGGGCTAATTGTCGGTATTTTTTTCGTGTGTGTTACTATTTTTTTTATTTTTCTCTTTATTTTGCCTCGATTTTCAACGGGATTGGGAGAAAAAAAAACATCTTTAAAAATGAATTTTAAATTAAATAGAGGAATTGGGTAAAATATGACGTATTTAAAAAATGATTTTTTTTAAAAAAAACCTGTATCTTGCCAGTTTGAATTATTTAGTTTTGTTAAATTGCGGTTCATATGATGAACTGTAAAATTGGATTAATTTTCAGAAAGTTATTCTCTATTTCTTCGTATGATTTGCTTTGTACCTAGCTTTAAGAAAACGGGGGGGGGGGGGATGATAATAGAATTAACTGTATAGTAAATAATTCTTTATAAAATAAAATGGCTTATATTCTTTAAAATTATGAGATTACGGTTGTGTTTTATATCCCAAACTCATATTTAGATGAACTATTTTATGAGTTACGTATTGCTTAATCATACATATTACTACTCATACGGATTATCCACAGACATAAGATTGAATATAATACAACTAGTTTATATAAAGGAGTCTCCCTTCGAATTGTTACTTGAAATGATAATATCAAATGCTGTTGACATAAATTCAAAGCTGCCTAAAATCCCTTTGAACATTTAATGCTAAATATTAATTTAATAGTTCTGCAGTAAATAAGGAATACTGCAACAAAATTAGTATATGAGGAAAGCTGCTATGTAGACTCATTATTTAGTACATATTTTGACCGAGGTACATTTTAACGATCCTTTATATTTAGTATTTTATTACAACTGTATTCATTTAAAATAGTGAGAAATTAGTTACACAATTATTATAAAAGGAAAATTTTTAGCTTAAATTTGTAATACAAACTAGTTTAAATAATAATAATAATTCAGTTGGTTTGATTTTATTTGAAGAGAAAATTATCACCATCAAAACTGGAGAGGAATTTACATACTTCAATTCTTCAATTTCACAAACGATCGACACTGTGACAGCAGCATTTGTCCTTTCATTTTCTATGACACTCTTCATAGTTTTAAAATGAACAATACTTGAAAGTGTGGAGGAGAGTTATGTCTACAGATATCACCTTATTCAAAGAGGCTTTAAGAATGAAACGGCTCGCGCTATATAGATACATATTCATATCCAGGAATAATCTTCATCTTGTTTACAACCGGCTCCTTATCGCAGTCCCATCTGTTAACATCAAACATAGAATAGAGTGATAAAAGCCAACCTTTTCGTCCAATTCATTAGGACACCAGTTTATATAGCGCCCATTCATTTCTGACATCCAGATCTAATTTAATTCATCAGAAGGTATATCTACAGAACCTCTCGATTGTTTACACTGTCTGTCGCGGTTATGATAAAGGCATTGGGAGTTATTCTCTGCAATTCGGTGTGTGGGCTCCTTCTGAGACATAAAATGTTCGGATGCATGCAGGCATTATAGCGATCATGACCATAAGCCGTAATTGAAGAGGCTGAAGAGTGGTCAGATCTGGAAACGATACTCTTCATGCTGATCAGTCTTCGATGTTGACGAAATCAGCCCTCTCTCCTCCGTATGATTTCTGAAATGTAGAGAATAATTTAGATGAATTTTTAAAAAATGAATAAGAACTACTTATTTGATATCAAATAGTTTTAAATGGACATTAAATTTGTTAAGTTATAAATTATTTAACATTTTCGTTTTGTATGCAGTATATCTCTAATATATAAGTAATAATAAGAAATGAGTAATTCTATTCATGGAATGCGATCAATATTAATATCATTATTTGACTGAACAAACAAGGTGGTCCAAGGCCTCTTAGTGAAGATTCCCCAAGATAACCTGCCCTTTTAGTCTGTCAGTTCCTCTCCTCAATCACCTTAAAATCTAATCCAGAATTAATCCACAACACTTGGTCTTCTCTTTCATGGCTTTTGCAACAAAAATCTCTTTACTGATTTTTTCCAACCTTCTAACAAATAATGTAATAAAAATGAATTTAAATCAATAAATCTATAACTATAAGAAATTCATGAATAATCTCAAGAAAATCCCATATCTCATAATTTGCATTTTAAACAATTGAATGATTTTAAAGCTGTACAGGATTGTCCTAATAGACAAAGTAAATTTTTTTGTATACTTTATAAGTTTAAAATATTTAGATCACACACAAACCAGGATTAAATTCAAGAGTTCGTTTACTTCAATGCCATAATTTCTTCAGTCATTGAACAGAAAATATTTTTTTCCATCAGTAATATATCAAGCATGTTAGATGATGAAACTTAAATCCTACTTTGGATCTAAATACACCATTTTTTTGATATTCAGATTAATGAGAATACTTAAATAAGAAGCTAAATATATCAACCGTATTCTTTTCCTTCTTCATTTTTATATTAAACACTGGATTCTGCACACGCTTCATTATTATAATTGAAATTGTAGCAACGTGAATATGTATATAATAGCCACTAAAATAATTATTTCATTATTTTAAATAAAATTTAACGGCTTTAACTAAGTTATGTCTTTAATAGTTTATATTATTAGTGAATTATTTTTTGTAGTTGAATAATAACTGACAACTCCATGAGTTTCTATCACTTTTTAAATTATTTTTCGTTATTAGCTAAATGCTGAAGGAAATAATCCAATAGGCATTTAAAAAGAATTTATCTGCTATTATTATTAGCTAAAAAATGTCATTAGTTTGTTCATTTTAAATATTCTTTCTCCTCATGAAAATCTGCACTAAATACACCTTTTATCATTTTTTAACACGAAAACTATCACATGCTGTTTTTAATAAATAGTTTGATTAAAATAATGCAAATAGCATCAAACATATGAAGGAAGAATCAAGATGCAAAGAAATCGAATGAAAGATATATCATATATTTAGAGTGTAAAATTGCTAATCAAATGAAATCAGTATCAAATAATTCGTATTATAAGTCGAAAATATACCTCCAACCTTTCTCAATTGAATTAAGCTTGGAGGATAAAAAAATCGAAGGAGGTATAAAGTAGAGATGATCGTAGATATCTAATGGAATGTATCAAATGCAAAAGTCCTGAAGACGGACTTTCTTTTCATTAGATTATTGATTGGGGAGGGAAGTATCGCTTAACGAGCATAAACGCACAATAAAGGTGGTCCCTCGATTCAGACCTTCTAAAATAGATAACTCTTCCTCCTCCATTTGTGTTTGCCGGAGATATATAGAGTATCTTCGTGATGTCATATCTGAATAAATGGTAGAAAAACTTTGGGAAAAATTATTATTCATTTGAGAGGCGATCTTCACTCGCCGGAACAATGGGGGATCTGTCGCATTTTATTGTCGCGCGCATGGGCACCGGAGAAAGAATGTCCAATAGGTGATTGATGAGGGGTCCCCGCGAAATGGAGAGCCCAAGTGATGAAGGTCTTTTAATTATTTATTCAATTTCAAAAGGGGGATGCTGATTTGATTCTTCCGTGCGCTCTGTTTTGGCGTGTTTTGGAGGTATTCGGTATTATTTTGGGATGGGAGGGTTTGTGATTAGTCGGTCGGCACTTGGTGATAGTCAGGACTTTACAGGGTTGGAGAGAGAAAAAAAAATACTGAACTGTCTGCTTCTAAAAACACAGTGTTAATGGAATATATCTGCTTAAAATTAGAAAAGGGAGTCTGCTTGAGTTTTTTTTTTTGTTTGTTTAATATTTACAGTAATGTCTGTATTCCTTCTAAATTTTTTTTTAAAAATCTATATAAATCGTTGCAGAAATCTGCTTGAAAGTTTATTTTAGATCTGAAACGTATTCGATTTCATTAGCGACAAAAATAATGAAACAGAAAGAATCGATTGCTTTTGTTCAAGTTATCTGACTATGCTGATTTTTTTTAAATAAATCATGCTTCGATTCAAAATTTTACAATAACGGGTTTTATTTTTTTTCTTCTTTCTTTTGCATATAATCCCCAGTTTCTTTTAAATGAGTAATTAAAAACGAGTTATATTTTAATGAAGTTATTTAAACGTCGTTATCCATCAGTTTATTTAAAATATGTTGGTTTCCCGATATTTCGTGTTTTTAAAATTAAATTTTGTACAGCATTCTTTCTGTTATGATTCTTTTCGTATCCAGTCTAATAAAAGGAGTTTATTGTTTAAAATGACATTTTTTCATAGATCTTTTTAAAGATATTAATCGTTATAATAACTTTGTTAATTATGTCTTGTAGGAAAAATGTAATTGGGGAATAAATTTAGTCAGTTTGTTTATGTAAAACAGGTTATCGGTTAATTTTTCAGGAAAAAAAATGTTCAAAAAACTTAACACTAACAAATAAATTCTTAAAGAAATGTGAGTTCAAATAAAAAATTTCTTTTAAACCCCACAATTTTTATCCAAAAGTATAAAGAGATCAGACTAAATACATCGACAATCAAAAATAGACAAAGAAAAACGGTGTATTAGAATGGGATTCTGAGTACTATATATATCCAGTTATTGAAACAACACAGGAAC
>BMAW01004173.1:418246-463861 GCA_019974015.1 Nephila pilipes
TGTTGTAATAAAAAAGGTTTAAACTAAAATTTCTTCTGTCCAATTTGTATCAATTGTTACATATATCATACATTACTCATACAGATTATCCTACAGACATAAGATTGGAATATAATACAACTAGTTTATATAAAGTGAGCTCCCTGCGAATTGTTACTTGAAATGATATATATCAAATGCTGTTGAACATAAATTCAACAGCGCTAAACATCCCTTTGACACATTTAATGCTAAATATTAATTTAATAGTTCTGAAGGAATAAGAATACTGCAACAGAAATTATATGATGAGGAAAGCTCAGCTATGTAGACCATTATTTAGTACATATTTTGACACGAGTAAGTACATTTCTAACGACCTTTATTTAGTATTTTATTACAACTTATTCATTTAAAAATAGTGAGAAATTAGTTACACACATTATTATAAAAGGAAATTTTAAGCTTAAATTTGTAACAAACTAGTTTAATAACATTTAATTCAGTTGGTTTGATTTTATTTGAAGAGAAAAATTACCACCATCAAAACTGGAGAGAATTTACATACTCAATTCTTCAATTTCACAAATCGATCGACACAGCATTGTCCTTACAACAGTTAAGCAATCCCCTCAAAGAGAAAGCGAAACTCCTCCCCCCCTTTTCAAATCCTCGACCAATCATCAGAGAGAGTGATTTCAAGAATGAAATCATTTTCTTCCGTAATGAATTAAACAATAATTTCACTTCTCTTACCTTCGCCCCGAACCACTTGTATTCAACCAGATAAACGGATTATCGGCGCTTTTGGCGCGCGCTAATCAGGCGCCAAGTGAGGATTACAGTCTTGGTCCACATCAGTTGAGGCTAAGGGGACAAGAGAAATACAAAGCGTTCATTTCAATGTCCTTTCACTCCCTCAATCGGAGCGGGATTTATTTTATAATCCGATTGATACCCTTCATGGTATTCCTCGCCGACTGCCAGCGAATTTGGCGTAAGTCGGGAATATTTAAATATTTTCTTAGGGTGGAATTCAAAGAGCAAAATAGAGGCTATTATGGAATGAATTCAATTTAGAAACATTTTTAATGGGAAAGAATAAAATTTGATACAAAATTATGACATGAAAATCGATACATCCTATGGAATTTAATTGAAAGGAATTCAGAATGAACAAAATAAAAATATTTTGTACAAAGTATTAAGTGGCGTGATAAATACAATATATATATATATATATATATATATATATATATATATATACAGAGAGAGAGAGGGTTTCAAGTGAATTAAATAATGAATTTAAGATATTTAATTGCAATGCTGTACAGCAATCTTTTTTCCTATTTCATTGAAATTTACAAATTCGTTTAGCTTTAATTTGTATGTATGTTTCTAAATGCGGAAATTTTTGGTTGACTTCAAAAATTTTAAATCATGATCAGTAAGAAATAGAATTATATACTCAATAAATGCTCATAACTAATTTCATCAAAGAAATTAAATGCATTTATTAAATTCTTAACTTGCTTTAAAAAAAAGTGCGTTTTTTTAAAACCCTTTGCTGACTATTATTAGTTGAATCAGATTATTGTCTCTGATTTTTTTTTAAAAAAAGAAAAATTGACTCTCTTATTCTAATCAATTTCTTTCTTATGTGTTAGATATAAACATAGACATTCGTAAAATGAACTATTAAATTAAACGCTCAACATTAAACATAATTAATCCATAAATTAATTTGTCTCTCAATAGTACCCTTGACCAAATAAAATCTACTCGGAAAAATTGTTGCACGTGAAAAGGATGTTTAGAATACATCGTTTTCTTTTCGAACTGGTTTTGCATAATTTCATGCAGCGTGACTTACACCACTTCTGCTTCAACGTTTACTGAATGATCATGATTATTCTTCCCTTGTTCTCTCCCCATATTTTTTTTCCCCTCAGTGTTTGATCATTTGACGGCACACCGTAAGAACGAACGGAAGAAAAAAAAAAGAAATTAAAAAAAATAATAATAATAAAGGTAAGACTTAACGTTATCACCTAGCTTCAGTCTTTCCTTTCGAATTAATTATGTGTAGGAATAAAAATGTGAAGATTTATTTCAAATGCTTTCTTTTCTGAGTACCTGATAAAGATTAAGAATTAAGAAGGCGGACGAGAGGGAGGAAAAAAAAAATGTTTTGTTCGAACAGAGAGAGAGAGAGCGAAACAGAACAGTTTTAATATTGATTGTTTGTCTTGCAAGTGAATTCATGAATCGAAAGAATTTTATCTCTCCCAAACCGTTGTCGATTGATTCGGTCATTAATCTAGCATTCGTTTGCTGAACATATCTCACAGACTAGACTAGGCTTTGTCAACCGCCTTACACGGACGTGAGCTGAAATTGCAGATGCTGCAAATTAGTCTTTGTATTTGAAACGATACCTCGCCTAATGGTTCATTTGGTTCGGGCAATCCATCTTTCTTCGCTTTCGAATTACCAGAACAAGTATCTACTCTAAATCATAAATCAAATTATTATCGCAACTCGCACAAGTTTAATCTCTGAAGAGATTGGATGATTCTGGCTTAATGAGCTCAGCTGTTGACCAGGATATCGAGCTCTATAATTGAATCTTTGTGTGTGTAATATGATTCGCAAAAACACCACTGAAATACTAGAAGGCCGTTTACTTTCGAAGTCAGCACATTTTTGAAAGGCCTTAACTGATATGTATAGTTATATAACTGGTCATTTTGTGCCGTCAATGAAACCATGTTTAGAAGAAGGAATTCAAATTTCTAGAGCTGAGTTTTTCATTAAGAGCTTTGTTTACAGTCCTTGTTAATACTAGTTTTTTTATGCTTATTTTCTGCAAGCAAAAGAAATCAGCTTATGTCAATAAATATAAAAGATAAAGCAAATAAGTATAGGGTAGAATGGCGTTCATTCAAAACGTAAAAAGTTGTACTTATAGAACAAATTAACGTTTTGTATTTCATTATTACGTTAGAAGTTTTATCACAATTAATATACTCCAAGGAATTTTGTTATCTTAAGGTTTTACATGTTGATGATACCTATCATAACAGAATAAGGATTTTTAAGAATCTATTCTACTAGCTTAATAATTGAAATTTATGATTTTAGGGTTTTAAGATATTCCGTAATTACATGAACTGATACGTCAAGTATAGACAAGGAGTTTTGGTTATTCTCATTCGTAGTTTCATACCAAATATCTGCTGTTTTTATATCAGATTTAAAAAAAAAAAAAAAAAGAAGTAGAGGTTGGATTGCTATAAAAAATGCAAAAATGTGCCATATTTTTCTTTGAATAAAAACTGCTAAAAATGCCTTACTGAAACTTGTAAGAAAAAAGTTCTCTTTTTGCTTTCTTCTCTTATTATTTTTTCTCTTAACTTGTTTCTTTTCATTTTCAAGAACACCCATAGACAAAGGTAGGAGGCATTGAAGAAGCATTTCTCATATCACATTACAGACAGCTCGCATAAGCCATCTGTTTGAAAACAGACGCCTAAGGAGCGACCGAATTATTTGCTGAGGGTGCAAAGGAACAGGAGGTGAAGGAATGAACAAACGAAGAAAAAAATGATTGAATGAAGAATAAAAAACTGTAGCATTGTTTCCCAATCATCGTTTGACCTACTGATCCTTTTCGAATTTCAATTTCCGAATGCGTTTTTCGGTTTGAGCGATAAAGATCTTTGTTTACGTTCTCTGGCCGTTTGGACCTTTTGATCATCTTTCCCATAATATGTGTTTCTTTTTCAAGCGTGAGAAAAACTGACTCGTTTCTTAGTTAGTTGTTGTTTCTGTTTCTACTTGCAGAATTCATAAAAGGATACATTAGTTACTTCGCTGTTTAAAAACTTCAAATTCGTACGTTGATTAAATACCCGCGAAAAATATTCTAAAAATAAAGAACATTAAAAACTGTCATTTTAAGCTATATCATTTTTTTATGAATCATTTGAATATGTTTCTGAATTAAATAATAATTTCCGGCAGTATGTATCAGCAGTAAGAAGAATATAAAACATTACAAACTAGAATGCAAACAACTTATTTATTTTTTTGATAAAGTACAAAACGATAATTTAAAATTTTGCTCCACATACACTGATCAATACTCTATAATATTGTTTCCCAAAGGGATTGGGTACTACCCACCGGGGTTCATTGAAGAACCCTAAGGATGATTTGTGTTTTAAGGGGAATTTAGAGGAGGAGGATAGTGGACCAACAGCCACTCTTCTGGACAATACTCGCAAGTACTCGCTGAAAGCTTGATTATTATTGAAAACTACCTAACGTATTTTTCAACAAATTGTTCTAAATATCTTTAATACAAGATCAGTCTGTATTAAAAGTAAATGTTGGTGCATTAGTTCCCAATATATTTTCTTCCCAATATATTTTCTTACTAGTAAATATACCAGTTGCAGCATGTGCACAAAGCTTGTATTTTCAAGTTTGTACAGGTCTGAGAAGATTAAGGCTCTTATAGAAACGTTACCATGAATTTCAGAGGGTAATGTTAATTCTATGGAGTTCCTGCTTTTCTTTTCAAAGCTAGAGTACAGTTTGATTGATACACAAATATGTTAATAACTTTTAATAAAGTAATTTTGAAAATCTGCCTTTGTTTTTCAATATGTAATATAGTATACTCTACCTAAGGGGGGAGGTGCCGTCGAATCATTGTTTCAAAAAGTGGGCTATGACTTAAAAAAATGGCTAGAATACTATGAATTATATTATTGATTTCAAAAACGGGAACCAATATTTTTTGTGAAAAAGGGAGGTAATTTTTTTTTTCAAGAAGGGGAGTGATAGCAAAAAAAAAAAGGTCGCGAATCCATCCATTATATTGTTTCAATGCTGTAATACATAACGGTAAAAAAAATATTCATATCGAAATTCTTAATTTTTTAATCTAATTTTATTGCTCATATCGAAATTTAATATAAATCATATGTATTTTTATTGTAATGTTTCATATGTTCCATAACCGATAAGTTTTGGAACATATGAAAAGTAATTCATACAAAGTGCAATTTTTCCCTTAAAGTTTTATCAGTTACATCTTGAAATCTTTCAGAATTTTCTTAGTCACTACGAGGTATACATTGAGCAAAAAATTATTTAATATATTAAATAAATAAACGCATCAATAACTAGAAATTTAGCATTGGAATAGTATGTTTTCTTCCGGCCTATAGTTTCTATTAAATATATTTAATTCGAATATTTTTTTTTCTCATGGACTTAACATAAAAAGAAATAAATACGTGAATACATAACAAGAACCTAAACTATATATTCATGGACATTATATCAAGACATTGTTTGCTGCCTTATCCAGCCATGCGATTTCTTCACAGTCCAACAATGTATCCCAGCAAGATGTTCTTCTTGTAAGCCCCATGTAAAAGCAATGTTTGGGGAGCAAGTAACAAGTCCACCCATCCACTAAAATGTTATTCCCCTCCCCCAACTCTCGTGGAAGACATAAATCACGTGATCTGACATCGGACAACAGCGAGGGGGGTAGGAATGAAAAAAGATCGGTCCAGAGTCCACACAAAGCTCCTTGGCTTACTAGTAGTCCGTTGTTTCGAAAGCCCAGTGTTTTAACTTATGCAGGGAAGGACTTGGGTGGTTGTCAAAGCAATGCTTAGGTATGAGACATGAGGAATTTCTCTTTCGTCCACGCCTCGAAATGAATTTTTAAGACTGACACGAGTTTGGGGTTTTATATTGAAGAGAAGAATTAAATTATTTCATTGGTCCCCCCTCCCCCTTCTTTTCTTTCTTTCGGTTGGATGATCCTTGTTTTAGACGGCTGTTTTCTAGTTGGAGAATTTTTTTCCTCTCTGTTTATTTTAGAAAGAAAATAACTCTTGCTTAAAACGATATTTTTTTAGAAGAAGGAGTGATCATGCTTTTGTATTTATGAGTTAAGAAAAAAAATATTGCTGAAATGAACATTTCAAATTTTAAAATAAAAAGTCTCTATTTTGTACTTAAAGATCTGCTGTAAGCCCTTTCATAAACCTATTTATCTAAGGTTCAAGTATTTTATTTTACAAAAGCTTTGTAAGCGAAAGTTAAATTATCTGAATTTACAAATAATTTTTGATTTAAATTGCCAGTAAATAATAAATGAAACATATAATTTGTTTTAAGTCAATTCAGTTTTTTGAATTACGAAAAATAATTTTCGTTTGTAAAACAAAAACGGATAAATTTTTTATTACCTTTAATATTCTAGAGTTCATGCTTTCATAGATATATTCATATTTATTTATTTTTAAAATTCATATTCAGATTTTATACCTTTTTAAAAAGAAAAAATAGTAATTTAAATTCATTGTTTCAGTACACACTTTTCATCTCTGCCTTTCACCTTTAATTACACAATAACGACCGTAGAAGTATCTACAATCTAGTTAAACTTATTACTTCGGGAAATATATTTATAGGGAGCTATTTGCTTTCTGTGAATATATTTTCCAAGATATTTTCAATTATCTTATAGGAATCAGTGCAGTAACAAATTAAGAAACTCTATTCACGTACATTACAATCCTCTTGACTGATATAAATGTAATTTAATGGTACCATCACTTTTCGTTAGTCCTGCAGTGTATATCATCAAATAATAATAAATAGATCAAATTCCTTTAACGTCAGCTTGCTACCAATACTTGGTTTAACACACCAGAACTGAAATTAACCGAGTACGAACACTCTCCAAGATAAATTGACCAAACCTCCCATACATAATCCGCAAACCTTTTCCAATAGACCAGAATCCACTCCATTAAGGCAGTTTCACGGGCTGGCACCTTCGGCCCTCCTGGTCCATTTCGCATCTCACTCCCCCGTGGGTCAGTTTGTCAACCTGTCAGCAGCAGAACCCCATTATCAGTCCGAGCAGTGGTCATCTGTATTGACCTCTGAATAGTAGAAGAGTTTGACCCTCAGATATATAGGTGAATTGGAGCAAGAGAATGATTTGGGTTTTGCCTTCTCTTCTACAATAGAGGTTTGGGGCGGGTCCTTCATGCAAGGAAGGATATACAGAGGCGGCAGCTGCAATTTATGGCAGATCCATGTCTAATGCTCCAGAGAGGATGATAAGTATTTCTGCTTATTATTGTTGATTATACGAGTCTTGTTTTGCTTGTGATGTAATCGTTAGGGAATTGTTCTGGAAAAGTCTTGTAGCCAGTGATATGTGACATTGTGTGATTGGATTAAACAGGGCATTTCGTGTTTGTCTTTAAAATATTATCTGCGATTTCTTTCATCAAATGCATGTTATTTCATTTATTATTATCCTTTAATAAACTTGAAATCAATGGATTTAAAATTTAAAGTTAAATTTCAAAGTAAAACTAAAATAAAGCTAATAATAGCGATTAGCCACTATATATTTGATACTAATTTCTAATTAATATCATTACGTGGTGTTAAAAGAAGTATTTATTTCTGTCGAGACAGATAGCATTTAAGAACCAGTTCAAGAAATAAATATAGAACTTTTTAGCATACCCCAACGGTTACTAGAAATGACTTAGAATCATGATGAAAGATAATAGAATTTACCATTGAAAACTGGATGACCCATTGTGGTTAGTATCTGTCATTAAAAAAAGGCAGATATTAGTATCCCACTTCTGCCACAAGATTGAGAAGTTATAAAAACATCGTCATTCTAAGAATAAAGTTAAAAGTGAACTCATCATCATAATTCACATACCTTTACAGAATAAACGAGTCTATTAATATCTGCATCATCGATAAACAAGTGAGGTGACATCATCTGAAGACTACTTAAACTCATCGTGCTATGAAAATTTGATATTCATTTCTCATGATAGCTAAAAGCGTTTATTATACGATACGCCAAATCAGTTGAAATGTTTTGTATTGCATGCAGTAATTTATGACAGAAGTCATTAAAACGTTTTGACTGCTGTTTATCTTGTTCGATTATTAATTGCCATTTGTTCATTTCCTGATTGATTCAACGACAAATTTGCTGTGTTTAAAAATTAGAAGGGAATTTTTATTTCTTAATCTGGTGAAGGTTGGAAACCTTTATGCTAATTGTACTTCGTTCCTCTTTTAAAAATGTTGTTTAAACGAGTTAGTTGTTGAATTCCAATACGGGTTCTCAATAAGAATTATAAAGCTCAAATATATTTAAAATACCAAAATATTTTTGTTCTCGATTGCCAGCAAATCGAAAACAACACATTTTACAAAAAAAAAAAAAAAAAAAAAAAATTGATTTTAGACGGAATAAATATGAATCAAGTGGAATAAAACATTTATTAAAATAGTTTGCCAACGATTCACGATCATGGTAATTGAGTTCGTACAATTTTTGCTAAATAAATAAACTTGACGAGCGAAAAAAGGAAGACTTGCTCAACAATATTTACCAACCAACGAAAACAACATTCTGAGCTCCCTTTCAATAACATGCGTATATCCATTAAACCCGTTTTTTATTCTTATTTGCCAACCTCTCTCTCTCACACACAATACCACACATTCGTTCACTCAAATAATCCAATATGTCGTTTTCGTAATGCAAGCAACAGTTATCAATGCGTAATTTGAAAGTCAGTGTTTGTCTTGTAGCAGATCAAACAATAACAAAGCCGAAAAGGTCATCAAAAACATCACTTCACAACGCCTCCAGAATACACTGTCCAAATAAATAACTCAGTCCAATATAACCGAACACGCAAATATGCATTAAAGAGGGACAGTGTTGCGTTTACAAAGACAATCAGACGGGATTAAAAAATACACACCCCTGTTCCAACCTGCCTGAGTTACACGAGTATACACAGTGATATATGCATTACCGATTGTGCCTTCATTGTTTTGACGTGAGTATAATGATTGGATCATTGACTGCTATCGGATATTCATATCCCTGCAGTCCCAATGCAATCAGGAAAAATGGGATTTCGTGCGGTCAGTTTTTGTTAGGTTTTTTGGTCTTTCAAATCGTGGGGCGATTGTAGATTGAGTCAGTGGGGGGCCCCACGCGAAAATGGACTTCGTTTGGGGGATCGTCATAAAGTGTACCAGCACCGTAAAAAAAAAGTTCTTTGGACAGAATTGTCGAGGAAAAATATTTGCTTTTAGATTATTATCCGTGTGTGATTAACTTTTGATTGTTCGTATGGTATCGGAAAATTCGAAAAGGAGATTTCGCCGAGGAGTATAATTTTCCTTTTTGTTACTATATTTAAATAAATATATGTAGATTGACCACAGACGAATGCTCATTTATTTCGTTCCTTTGCTCCAAATGAAAATGAAACAAGTCATAAATGTATGCAGATTAGCCGATGCCAATGTTGTTTTGAGATTAATCTGTCTAGTTTTCATTTTCTTTTGTGATACAGAAAACTCTTTAATATTAGAGGTCTTTATTAATCGATATTATATCATACAGCGTGGTTAACATTCATAATGAAGAATTTTTTTCTTCCCCTGATATAGGCTTAGTACCACTTAGTTAAATTATATTCAGTAAACTCAAGTTAAAATAATGTTTCAAACAGTAGGGCAAATAACATTATGTAATATTATTTCTGTGGTTTCCTGTCTTATCGAATTTACTCTCCAATTCCAATAAATTTAGTGATTTCATGCCTTAAAAATTAAGACTATGTTACTCGCAAAATAGTGAAAAACAAGCAGCTTTTTTTTTAAGTGGAAACTATATTTCTAGAAATATTGTACTTTTGGAGAAAAAAAATTGTCGAATGTAGGTGAATTTAATAAAAAAGAGTGTTTTCAACGAGTTTAGAGTTCCTATCCATCGCTTTAATCCCTATTAAACAAAATATTATTTTTCTGTTTTTTCCTTAACTCTTGTTTTTGTAATAACTATACCATTAATTATTGGAAATCTACATGCACCTACCTTTAAGAAGGTATTAATAATCCATATCGCATACGAAAATGAAATAATCATATAGTATTTATCGAAACATTAATTTGAATACAAGAAACTGAACGAAATATTAAAAATATGTTTTAAATTATTGGAAAATTTTAGTTTTTATTATATACTTTTAAAGATAATTTTGAGGAGGAAAAAAAAAAACTAAAAGAAAATTTAGCACATCTTTCTTTTTATCCTTTCTATTCCATCCTTTCCTAAGCTTTCATTTATGAAATGAGTTAAAAAATTTCCCTCTACATCATTTAAAATAGATAAACACAATATTTGATGTAACACACGAATTAGATAATTTACACGAGCAAACTCAAACACCTCAAACAGGTTTCTTATTGACAAATTTCGATTAAAAACAAGTTATTACATAACCGTAAAAGGATACCTCATTATTGAGGCAACTAGAGTCATTCATTATTTTTATTACTGGATTATAAACTACTCAATAATCGTTAACGGTACAAAACATAACACATACGAATTTCATTAACGCGAGCGTGCGACCTCAATGTACTTCACGCTTACGCAGAAGGAACACCCCACACGATTACCCTATTCGAACAAAGCGCAGATAAGGTCAACAGGAGTTATCGTGCAGGGCCACATTACGCACATTTTACCAATTGTTTATTTAAGCTTTCTTTTTTTCCCTTTTTCTGTTGACAATGTAGGCGAATGCTGCTTTCATACTAATGTTGGAAAGGACAGTCGTAATTACTCTCCAATGATTCGCTGAAGAATTATCTATTTGCTGCAGCAAAGTTGATTTGAATTGGAGCCGATGAATCATACATGAAAAACTAAATTAGACCTGTTTATTGCTTTTGTTGCCAGATAGGCTGAACACTGTCCAACGACAGACTGTCAACTCAAATTGAAAACTCGAGGAACATGACTGTGTGCTTGTAATGAGTAAAAATGCAAACATTACTTTATTACTTTGCATTTTATGTGGCAAATGAGGATTTTGTAAGCAGTAATAACTTTGACTCACAAAATGGTTATTTCGTGATGAGACGCTGCAAATATTTTTATAATGCTGCAAATTTTGTTGCACTTTAATGTACACATAAATTATTAATTTTAACGATAAATTATGGATCATATTTCTTTAAAAAGTCTAAGAGGTTCAAGAATCAGCAACTTTATGAGAGTAAACTTTTAAAACATCATTCATATCGTTAACAGATTACTTTTACTAACTACTATTGTGGTTTATTCGCAACTTTCTCTTCAATAACCCTGGGGACTTTATGATCAGTTTAATTGCATAAAATTACTATTTCTTTCCAAACAAATTGAAATGGGATTAGTTTAATCAGATGAGGACAGATGTGAAGTGAACTGAGTTAGGGATAATGATTATATAAATGAAATAGATTGAAAGGAGAATGAAGGGAGATAGAGGATAACGACTAACTGAAAGAAGTTTGTAATTCAGACTGAAACGGATTTCATAAGTATCCGTTTCAGAAACGGATCCTTATCCTGAAACGGATTTCATAAGAACTGAAGTATTACGATAAGTTACAGCTGTTTGTAAGAACTGATTGAACCATACGAGTGAATTGGTAAGCTAAGATTAGTTAATCCTAATTTAGAATTGATAAGTTAAATTGGGATTCGAGAGAACGACTTTAGATATCCATCAGAAATTATCGATAAAACATTTTTTTTTTGTTCTTACGTGTCTTCAATTAGAGTTCAGGCAATATTACTTAATATATATTATTAAGATATGACACTAGAGAGCAGAGTTATGATGTGCATAGTCGTTATGCTATCTATGATAGCTTATCCACCTATAACTATAGAAATAGGGAATAAAATTTACAGAATAACATAAACCAGGATAATATTTATGATGTCCTTTAGATTTTGTATATTACGTATGATAGAATTCTACGAGTTGAAATGCAAGTCATGTTTTTCAGTTCGCAGTCTAGCTGATCCATCATTTCTATTTCTGTTTCATAATTATACTATTATATTCGAGATTATATATAGAAATATTTTTATTAGTTGACAATTTAAATCCATTGTCTTTGAGCTAATTGTTGAACTTCACTTTTCTAAAACTGCCACATGTCCCGGCAGCTATAATTTTTTGTTCCGCTTCAGCTGTCAGACAAGAATTAAAACCGTTTTATTACTGACCCTCTAAAGAAATGGATTCCGATAGGAATCCTCTCGATGATGTTTCATGGACCAATGAACCCAGGAATTCTAGCCTGAATAGCCTCGATGCATTTAAAATGTAAGTTAAGTACAAAATTATGGAGCCCTTGCTAAACGAGACGGGATTGCATGGCAATTGTTCACTTAACACACGAAGTCTCTTTTTCCGTTTACTTTTAAGCCCGTGTGGTCCTTTGCTGCCGTAAAACACATCCTCTTTGTGTCCTCTTTTTGTCTCTTTGCCTCTTTTACGACTTTAAGACCCGTAAGAAAGACCTCTAAAAACCATACGCGCATTTCAGCCATTTAGTTTCTAAAGCTCCTCTGATGTCTGTATTTCACCAAGAAGTTTTAGTCGTACAGAAGAAAAATAAAAACTGCCCCCCGGAGTTGTAAAAATTTTATGTGGTCTTTACAGATGATCTTTTCTTCCCTCTGGAGATTACCGAGAGCAAGATACTTTTTTTTTATTATTAGTTGGCGTATGTTGGCGCAGTGGGTTTTAGTTTCTATTTCTTATGTCGGCTGTTTCTTTTCCCTTAGACTGTTGCGTTGTTTCCGTTTTATTTCGGTGTTTTTCGGTTACGGTGATATTCAACCCCCTTTTTTTTTACCGGAATGGGGCAATAAATTCTTTGAGTTATTTGTCGGTTAAGATCCGTTTTCACGGCTTCGGTTTTTCCACTGCTTCGATTGGTTGGTTCCGATTTTAAGTGTACTTAAATATAATGGTTAAAGAGTTTTTTCGAGAATTTCTCGCAAAAACGTATAAATACTTTGAAATTGTATGGAACTAATTCTGAAAACTTTTTTTTTTTGCGACTGTTGGAAAAGTTTCAAAGCAAAAACGTATTTTTTCTGTTATGGAATCTTTTCGTACTAATAGAGTTAAATACTGAATTTTGACGACTTCATTTAAAAGATTTATTAATACAGGATACCAGAATAACAGTCAAATTTTCCGCTTCATTTTTGAAAAATATAAAATTAATAAACCCTAACTTTAGTATATATAATACTACCTTAATTTTTTTTTGTAAATTAGGTACCTAAGAAGTGATTCATTTACTTATACATTCCTGTTTGTTATTTCTTTTGAAGACCTGGTATCCCTCACCTTTCCTTTCATAACGCTCAAATAAATAACTAATATCGAAAAAATAAAATTGTCTTTGCTAATTTCAATGCAACATGTGCTATATACAATACTTTTTTCTCTATAGAGTTCTCGAAAAAGTAGAATTATTCAAAACGAATATTAATCAGTCCAAAGTAGGCTTACTTCTGAGCCCCATGAACCACTGAAGCACACAATTACAATCAAGGAAAAAAAAAACTTCTTCAACTTCCTAATGATTTTTTTTTTATTTTCACAAGAAAAATATTCTTAAGAATAAAATTATTGCCAGTGTTAACAACAAAAAGAATAGCAGCAGACGATTTTGTCATAAAACTAATTATTAAATGAAATATTAAAATCAGAGGAAACAATAAATCATCAAAGTATACAGTACTATTCTATTGGGATATTAAAATAAAAGCAGACGATAAAATATTAAATTAAATACATCTAATCAGAGTAAATGTACCTTAAGCAAGCTAAATGTAACTATTATTCTCATAATATATTATAATAATTTTTTGAGTCTAACACCATGTATCCATTATTTCATGCACATGCATTATTGTTGACGCCAATTTCTCAAAACAACAACATGTTAGGACATTTAAATAAATTATAGATCTGAATTCCTTTAAATAGTTGTTCATCTTTCCAAAAAGTGCCAAACTCTTTTTTATTTAACTTCAAATATTTCACTTCATCTCTTCAAAATTGTAGAAAGGTTTGCTTTCCTTAATCTCTGGGCTTTAAGGGAAGGTTTGTTGTGAGAGATATTTGCCCTCACCACTAAAGCATACACAAGACATCAATATAGCTTCACCAGAATTTAAGAACACCCAGAAGAGAAAAGCCTCGCAAAGAGAGAGAGAGAGAGAGAGAGTTTCAAGTTCGCAAATCCAACAATAGATCGGCCAGGGCGCAAGGATGGGAAACTTTTATTTGCTCGGCACAAGTACCTTGCATTCGAGAGGAAAATTTCCGGCAGCCTTTTCAAACGGGGGCTTAAGAGCAACTGGAAGGCCTTGCCGTAACTCGACAAACATTGCGGGATCCGTTCGACAATGGGAAGACCCGTTCATCGAAAAGACAAATTAATTAACAAGTTTTGCAAAACGGTTTCGCACCCGTTAATCTGCACGGTGGAGATGAATGTTGCGGAGGAAAGATCTTGATTAATTCCATTCCGAGTATGGATGGAAAGAGTTCTGGGAAACGATATACCGAGGGCACAAAGCTGGGATTCGGATTCGTGCCGAAGGGTCTTTGTCTCTTTTCCAATCATAATTCTTAGAGGGGGAAGTTTGAGAACCAAACTGCGATGCGTTAAGTTGCAAATTGGTTGCGGATAGTTTTAAGTGGTGTTTCTATTATTATTATTATTACTATTATCTTTTTTTTTTCTCTCCCATTTATTCATAAATCCAAATCTAAAAAGAATAGAGTTTTGTATAATGAAAATAAAAATCCTATTAATCAGTTTTTCTACGTCATACGTTGTATATATTAGTAAAACGAATTATCATAGTATTATTTCGGAAGTTCCTTAAAAGATACTAGTTTAAGAAAAATATACTTTGAAATAGAATTGAAATTTTCAGAGCAGCTTAGAATACTATTTCGATAAGCCTTAAGGGTTAAAAAAATAATAAGTTTGAGTATGAGTTCTATGAGAAATAACTGCTCGTATATGATTATTGCACAAACCATGAATAACAAAAATTTCCTGAAAATTAGTGAAGGGGTTTAATAAATGCTGTTTTATCAGCAAGAATATTTCGCGATAATATTTTCTTTCAAAGGCCGTATTCTATGTAGGGTATATAACAAATGATTTATTTCAACGAATTATTTTAAACTCTCTAACTTTAAGTTATTTAATAACACAAATATTGAAAGAATAAGTTTTCCTCCTTCAAAATTTTACTTTCTTATATAGAATATTATGGACCTAAAATTTCAATGAAATATCAGGAAGGAAAATTATCTATTTTGCCCTTACAATAAATCTTTCAGAAGAATATCAAATTATTTTAGCTTAATTTAAACAGTTTATAACTTGGTTTTTATTCTAGCAATAATAGTTGCCTTCAAAGCATTAATCGGGAAAATTAATTAATTGGTTTCATATGAAAGCTTTTCTTCCTGAAAATAACAGTACAAATTTCATAAGAATAACCTCTTATATATATATATATATATATATATATATTTAATTTTCGGTAAAATTTGGGTGACCAGTTTTTTGTAAAGCTTTTGCATACTGTAAAAAAATGAAACAACCCAATGAAACTTATCTATTTTATAATTTGTTTTAAGACAGATGGATTGTAACTAGTAAACAAGAGAAGTATTGAGTTTGTATTCTTACTTTATTAAACTAAATTAACATGCTTTTCCGGATTAAGTTTAAGAAATAGAGAACCGATTAATAGCCCCTATTCAAATTCAAAATAAATTACATTAATAATGACGGCTATGAATATAATTAACCGAAAGAATCGGCAAGAGATGCAATAGTATTAATTTAAATAATGGAAGCGTCAAATGATAACGTCTCGAGCAGCTTAAAAATTCCTAAAACAATCTCCTCTTTCCTTTGAATAATACTTAAGACTTCTCGATATATCCGCGGCCTGATATGAATTTTATTTTTACTCCCCCAACGCTTTATGCACATTTCACGGTTGAAAACTAATTGAAATCCTTCTCGGCATTGATTGACTGTGTTGTATAAGAATTCATTTTTATTCGCTTTCTGTCGTTCCCCTCAAATTCCTGCACCGGCAAATGATAAATGACGGCTTTATGCCGGAGCACAAAGCGCGATCTCTCAGCATCTAAATCCCCTTTGTGTTTAACTTGTCCCCAGTTCCATTTCGTCCCCAAGATTTAAGAATCGTTCCGGAGAAAATTTAAAACAAAACCTCTCTCTCTCGAAGCGCCAAGTGCTATTGCACGCGAAACGAGATTTGCGTTTAATCTAAACAATTAAAAATTCGAAATCAATCTTTCAAAACGGGACTCCTGGCAGCTCTAGCGACCTGGAGCGGTACTGTGAATGTACAATGTTCATTTATCGCGACAGAATTTTGATGCATTCTATCTATAATAGCTTTTGGTGGGCTTAGAAAGGAAGCGACGAATCAAATGTAATCATTCATTCTTTTTCCGAGGAACGAATTTGTGATGGTTGGAGAGTCTTTGTGAGAATGTTCATTGGAATTAATGGCTTTCGAATGAGGAATGGGCATGATTGGATTTTATTTTTATGTCTGACAGAACAGAAGGCTCGAGTCAAAAATTCCGAGTGACATAATTTATGGAATTTGGAATAATTAAGGAATTATAATGACTTACTAGAGAGGGAAGCTAAGGGTTAAGTCATTCAGAGTTTTTCAGTTTAAAATAGAATCGTAAGAAATTTAAACATTTAATCAGCAAACTTTATTTCAATGTTTGTTTCGATTAAAGTCTATTTTGTTTAATTGGCTTAATATTCAATGATAATTGGCGAAGTTTTTTTTTAGTTTTTATTAACGTCGCACTAGAAGCAACACGAGGGCTATTGGCGACGGACCTCGTAATTTTGAACCACGGTCAAGTGACGAGGACGATACCTGAGCTGGCACCCCCCTCTCCTAACATCCACACCACGCCAACGGGAGGACTTTGGGCCCCGAACAGATTTAACGTGCATCAGTCCCGGCTACACGGCGGGTCTTTGGTGGCCAAGGATCGAACCCGCGACTGAACGAAAACCGCCAGCCGCTATCCACGACCTTGACCACTAGGCTACCGCGGCCCCCGATAATTGGCGAAAAGGGAATGCCTCCATTTTTTTAATACCATGACAGCAATGGCCTCTTATATCTCTGTCAATATAAAATCACAGTACTCATGCAACACATTTTTGGGTCATGTAATAGCCACATAACGTAAACAGTGATTTAAAAAGAAGGCTGTAGCGTGTATATCTTATTTTGAGGATTAATAAAGTATTTGTAAGTGGGGTATATTATATTATATAATGATAAGTATTTCAAACAAAAAGAAACTTACCAGAAATGTGTGTGTGCTTCAGTTCTGGATTAACTGTTTTTAAGAATAGAAATATGGATTTCAGATTATGCTAAATATTTCGGATTTCATTAATTTCAGACACACAAATACGCACATTTAACTTGCATTTTACAATTTCAATTTATTCTGAATTGAACTGGATGAATTTAAATACATAAACTGAATATTTTGAACCCGTTTTGAATTACTTCATAATATAATTAAAATTAATTTTAATTTTGATATTTTGAAAATTTTACTCAGCAGTTGTTATTGAGAAAAATTACAGGATAATCTTGTTAAGTTGGACCCTTTAAACTAGGATCTTTACATAACCGAAATTGGTTTGCACGAAGAAATTTTTTTTTTTTTTTTTTTTTTGAAAATTTGAGAAGGTATCTGCAAATATTCATTCCCGATTTACCCAATATGAAAACGAGTTTCTGAGAGTTTTACTTCATTTTTGCCTATTTTCAGTTTGCCCTCAGGGGCATATTTTCTGGTAAGTACGGGAATCCTAGTGTTCTTTTTCCTTTTCCTTGGGGTTCACTAGTTTTGATAAACACGCGTGATACCCTTGCAGGATAATTTAGTGATCCTTCTTTTCAACCTTCCTGTTCTTGTCAACAAGTTTTAATTAATTTTCAAACGTCTATATCATGGCTACATCTTGTTTGGCACAGTATAGCCTCTCGAGTCATTAAACTTCAACATCACTCACTAACCCGTTCTCAGGTTAACTAGGATATTCGATAATCTCGAACCGGATCGGATTCCAATTAATCCGACTAAATAAGGTAATAAGGTTTTATTGTGAGTTAAAATCAAAATATCGTTCTGTGAAGACTACCCTTAAACACATGAAAAACTTTTCTTTTTGTCAAAGATCTCAGACTGTCAAAGATAATTTATGAAGTTTCTTAATAAAATGAACCATCAAAAACATAAACTTATATCCAAAAATCAATTCAACCTATCACTTAATTCTCTTTAAAAAGATTTCATTTTTATCAATTTAAAAATTAAAACACACAAAGAATATGGCAGAAATAACCGAGACATGTTTACAACGCTTCACTTTATTGGCATGTATACCATCCCTTAGATTGTCTAAAGTGCCGTTTTTATTAAAAAGGGCCCTGCGAACGTGTTTTACGACGGCTGTAAAGACCCGCTTGGTATCCGGATGACCCATTTGGAGTATCTTTTATTGCACTGTGACGCTGAATTAGCGACAGAGAGCTTTGAAAGCTTATTTTCGACACGATTTCAAAGGCAATCGTAACTTCTTTAATGCCCGTGGAAAAATTAAGCATAAAAAATAAACAACCGCCAGAGCAGCTCTTTCTTTGCTTGGTACGGAGTTTAAAATTCTCATATTTAATGATTGTACTCTTCCCATGGCTGCATGTAGTGAATAATTCAAATTGATGCATTGTGAAAGGATTTAGAACAATTGCTATTAACCCATTGATTCCTGAAATTTTTTTAACTAAATCGTTCCAAAAATTACTTTTTTTTGTCATGTAATTGTAAGAATAAATCTACACATGTTTGAAATCTACATATGTATGGGAGTTAAAATATTCAGCATAGTTTTGTTCCAAAGATTTTTTTAAATATTGATTTAGATTATGAGAAAAGAGGCCCAGAAAATACAAGAAACGCAATCTCTGTTTTAAAAAAACAAATCTTTGAAAATAAAATAAGCACATTGATTACTTTTTTGCATTTTTTTTTCTTAAAAATAAAGTATGCTAAATGTATATAAATATGTAGCTTTTTACATCAATAAATATATAAAATATAATTTATCAGTTTCACCCAAGAAAAAAAAATTATCCATTAAGAGCTTATGACTATATAAATTATGATCAAGAACTGACGTACTTTGTTTTAGAACTTTTTAAAATAGTTTATTAAAAGTACAAAGAGAAAGAAGCAGTTCTTAAAATATGTAATTTTTTTCCATCTGAATGAACAAAAGTGACATTTTTCAAACCTTTAACCTCTTAAATGAGAACCCTCAAAAGTCAATAGAGTATTTCTTAAAATTCAAAATCCTTTTTAATAATAAAAAAGAGGCTCTATTTCAAACTTTTATTAATATCACTGATATGTTTCGAAAACTGATCGAATGATTGATTAGTTAAAATAACCTTCATTTCTGAAGACGAAATTGACCAAAATATTTAAAATTGCTTCTTTAAAACAAAAGTTATCAAAACAAATGTTCAAAATCTGTCCACCCTTTTCGAAATCGCGTCGACATCATCCTTTATACCGAGTTCGAGCATCCTCTCTAAGCGACGCTCCCGCATTGAGTGAATGACCCCCACTGGCGCCCATTGGTAAACGACAAGAACAAGAAAATCGGCCACGAGTTGCTTGGGAACACCTGTTGAATTGCTGGCGACGATTGAATTAAAGTGGAAATGGAAACGGATGAATGAAGTGAAAGAGAAAGTGAGTGAGAGAGAAAGAGAGATGGTTCTCCACAGAGTTCCTTTCCCGCATCCCGGCAGAGGGCGCTCTGGCAGTCGGCATCCCAAATGTCACTGGAGCAATAGGAATGGGCAGAGAGAGAACGTTTCTCCGTCTGTTGAGTCGGAAAGAAGACGACTGAGAGAGCGGGAGGCAGTCGAAAGGGAATCGGCATCGACAGTCGTCGGAGTTCCGGAGAAGGAGAAACGGAACCCAGTTCCGTTTTTCCCGGAGATCGATGGTGGTGGAGTGGGAAGGAAGATGGGGATTTGAGTTACGGTTGATGGTCTATTTCAACTGTGCATACAGAGTTTAACCAATATTACCTTTAAAAGGGCAAAGTTTGAAAGAAAATGTAAAATATATTAAGCAACAATTTCATTTGCAACAACTTTGTGAATAAAGTTTTGCCGAAGACAAAATGATGGAAGGGCAGCATTATTCAGAAAATAAGACTATAAAAGCTCTCGATATATGAAAATTTTAAAAAAAAATTATTTAACTGAGCAAAAATCTCTATTCTATACATAATTCAGATATTTGTACCTCACAGGTTTTTTTTTAAATTAGTTCTTGAACAAGAATATTTCGATAAAATAATAAATAATATTTCTTTATTAAAAATCTTTGTATTTTTTCTTACTATTCTTTGATAAATTAAATACAAATATATATTACAAAAATATTAAAAATTTTCTTTCATTTTCTTTCAAAGAAATTATCTTTAAAATTAATTAAAGACCATTTCATTTTTGAATGGGCCTTTTAAACCCCAATTTTCCCCCATTTCTTTTCAATTGAAAGAAAAAATTACGAGAAATAATTCTTGCACAATATTAAATTGCATTTCAATTAAATTGCAAGCATGTATTCCCAATAGAAGAGAAAGCATATTTTTATCTCATTTGGATAAAAAGATGGTGGTAGATTAGAAGTGATATTCTAAAAGGTAATAAATAACTAAATTACGGAATATTTATTTATTCCTCAAAATATATGATCACCATGGCTTTGTTCTTAATATTTTGTTCTTGCGTTTTCATCTTCAATTTTTACATTTGATAAGAATTTGTTTCATAAAAATGTATAAATTTGATTTTAAATTCTATTTAATTTATTTCCATTCGATCTGACAGCATCACAATTTTATATAAGATTTTATATTTTAAATTTCATCTAATGCTGTAAACAGTAGGCCATTTTTATCGTATTCTTTTTTCTTTATTTTTGGCTCTGATCATTCAATTTCTGAATGAAGGGAAGTAAAAAACCTTTTATTATAATAATAACCATCATTTATAGTTCAGTAAAATGGATTTTAGCTTTTAAACATTACTTTCATTTCTTTCTACTCGAATACGAAAAGCATACTTTCCTGCTGTGAAGGAATATCGCTTTTCCCCATTTGAAGTCATTTCATTTCAAACACAGGGGTTGTCCGAATCTGAATGGCTCTCTGTAATAGATTTGATAAAGAGATTTTTTTATTGCTGTTTGATTTCTGGCAAGCGTAAAAATTCAGTGTTTTTAAAAGCTATTTCATGTTTGGATAAAAGTAATACATTTTTTGGCGATTTCCTTGAAATTGAATGTTGCAGTTGAAAAACTCTTCTGAATTAAATTTTCTTGTACTTTACACCAATAGAAGTACATTAAATTTCTAGTAGAGATAAGTTGTTTTGGACATTATAGTTTTGATTAAATTGTTTTCAGTGACTACCGTTAAGTTCTCGTATCGCTTAGAATTTTCAAAATATAATTTATTTGAATTTTAATTGAAAAAAGTATTTAATGCTGCATTAATTAAAAAAAAACCTGGCAATTTGCAACAGATATTTGTAAATGTTTCTTCTTTCGTACGCTATAATTGAAAAGTAAAACAATATATATTGAGCCAAATTGAACGCCTTAACGTTAATGAATAAGGCTGTGCATATACTACGTAATCATTTTAAAAAATTTTAAATAAAAAATTTAAGCTGTAAAAAATATTTTTAATTCTTTTCTATTACTATTCATCTGATTTTAATTATCTTAATTTTTACTCTAGAATAAAAATAGTGGCTTTCATGTCATAAAATGAAAAAAAAAAAGCTACAGATCTTTCAGACACATAAAACAAGCTTAAGATCTTCAATAAAGTTGGACCACCAAAAGGGAAGACAATTAATGTCCTGAATCCTATTCAAAATTGAGTTACACCTACTATAAAATGGACCACTTAAGACGAATTTGCACTAAGATTATTGCAAATTCTTGTTGTGAGGAATAATTATTTATCGAAAATTGGATACTCTAAGAAAATTGTATTCATTCTAATCTTATGTAACAGGTGCATCATTTGGTTGAAAAGTTTTTTTTTTTTTTTTTGAATAAACGTGATAAATATTTAAAGTAAGCAGTTTTGTTTTTAATAAGAACTCATAAGGTTTGAAAATATTTTACAATAGCTAGTTAAATTCTAAATAAATGTGACCCTTTTTTAAAAAAAAAATGTAATAAGAGTAAATTTGAGTATTTTATTTGGATAGATATGAACACAGATGATAAATCCTTTAAATAGAAGTTAGTAATTTTACTTTTTCAAAAAAAAAAAAAAGGAAATTAAAACTTACAGCGAATGTTTGAATTTGATAACTTTATTATAAATATATTTTATATATATGCTACATAATTGAAGCAAATTGAAAACACCCTTATAATTTAATTTGATTTTTAAATCTATATTTAAATTATTGAGTTTGAATAAAATTTCATCGAATGTATAATTTTAATACACAAAACCTTTAAGAATAAATATTTACACAGCCATTGATGGATTATTTATTAATGTCACTGTTAGATGTAAAACGAGGATTATTGGATGGATCTCGTAGTTTTGAACCTCGGTTTAAAGGCGAAGACGACACTTGAGCTAGCACCTCCCTCTCCCAAACTGGAAGAACTGGGAGCCTTAACATATTTAATGTACATTAGCCCCGCTACACGGTGGTTTTTAGTTGAATCAGGACTCGAACCTCCGACTCGACTGGCACGAGCTCGCGATCATGACCACAAGGCTACAAAGGGGCCACTTCATACAGCAAGTCCTGTACGAAATTTCATTAAACAATTACATTTTAAACTTACTTTTGTTCGCTGCACTATTGTAAATTACTTCTGCATTGTTTATTATACGTCTTCTATTCCACAAATTTATAATAACAAGGAATATAATAGATTGAAATTATCTTCGAAAAAGGCATTTAGTTATTACTCTATTTTTTTTTTTTGCATTAATTTCGTTTTTTTAAAGTATTATTTGGTTTACTGATTTTAAATAATATTATTGTATTTTATATAAAAATCGAAATAATTTATTTATGTACTTAAGATTGCTAAAACAACAGCGAAACTCTAAACGTTTCTTTTGGCGATATAAATTATTTCTTGTCAAAAGGAGATTCAATCCTCGTGAAAGAATGTCGATAAAGTTTATCCACTCTAAAATAAATATAGATTCCTTCATTTTCGCGCTTCTAAACCGTGGTGGAAAATCTCAGGAAAATCCTTTACCTTTTTTTTTCCTTTCTGGAGGAAGAAGATTCGATCCATAAAATCGAAAAGGCAGGAGATCTGCATGAACGAAAGAAAATATTACAACAAGAAAAGTAACTTGTTTCAACAGCAGGATGAGAATATGAAATGCGAAAAAAGGGGAGATAAACAGGAGGAAAAGTCTTAAGCCTATTGTTTTCCGGGCACAATCTACCTAGGGTAAAAACTAAAGGAGGGGGTGGGTAACATCAATTTACGCCATCCCTTAACCGATGTCGTAAACAAGAAGCGAACCGAACGAGGTAAAAAACGTAATATATCTATATAAATATATCCACATTTTTTTTTCATCATGGCTTTTAGATTGAGAAATGAAAGAAGACGATGGAAAAAAATTAAAAAGGAAAATTGTATCAGCTTCAAAAGTTCTGTGCCGAGCGAGCAAATTCTACACCTGCCCGAAGAATAGATCTTCTTTTATAACGCCAATTTCCACACAGTGAAGAAATCGATTCTGTGCGAGAAAACGAAATTACCACTATGCAGATGAGGTTGACTGCGGAAAAAGAAAGAATAAATAATAACAGCAAGAAAAAGGGGCGAAAGAAACAACCAGAAGAAAATATAGGAGCCAGAGGAAAAGGCGAACCCTTTTATACTGACAAAGATATTGCCAATTACTGGGCCGGCGTTCTGCCCTTGCCTGCCTTGTATTAGAGTCTGAGGCACGCGCACGAGCAACAAGTCTCAAATTCTGAAACGCAATTTGTATGCCTCCATGAAAGATTTATGCGTCTTTGGAAGATGCAGGAACTATATCCTTCTGCGATGTCCCTTTCAGGCATGTATAGACCGGGTCTCGCACGTCCGCACGCCAATAAAATTTGCTTTTGCGTTCGCTCTAGCAATCAGTCGAAGGAAGAAGAGGGTAGATCCAAAGACAATGGCTTACGCCTGCCTGACAGCAAAATTAAGTTAATAATGTTGTCCGGGAGAGGCTTCTTTTCTTGTAAACTATTAAGTCTCCGTGTCGCAGGCTTATTATCTGTATGTTGCATCATTCGTCAAAAGTTTGTTTGCCTGGTAATGAGGAGAGGAAGAGCCGGCTGCTGTCTCCTATTACGGATCTGTGAGAAGGCGACCTGATGTTTCTGTGAGGGAGAGAGAAGATCGCGAGTCGCCATCTTAAATCACGCCAGGCGATTAAAGCTCCTTGTTGTCTTGCTCATTATATCACGTCGCGAGCACTTGTTGGTTCCGTTTACAAAGTTATGGGACAGTTAGCGGGTTGGGGGCACAAAAAAAGGGGGATGCTGAAGTGTTGTGTGGAGGCCCTTGATGAATGATTGTAAGCGATGGCAATTTTCGCTCCTGTAATACCTAGCGATATAGCGTTACTTGGGGCTGGCTCGTTAAAAATCGGCTGTCAGATTTGGCGAGTTAATCAGTTGGCAAGCTATTTATCCCCCCCCCTTCCCGGGCATAATTACTAAAATAAATAGTTGGGGTTGTTACACGAAATGCATCCTAGACACTTGTTGTTGGATTCTTACCTCCGCCAAGAGAGATCGAGTTTCCAACTTTTATTTGCGTGTGCGCTGTCTCCGTTTTCACGCAATCTCTCTCTCTCTCTTTCTGTCCCTCCCCCCACACCAGGTTGGGATGCTAGATGCAAAAATGAAATTAGCAACGGGATGGGGAGGCTTAAGCTTTAATGATGTCACGAAATTCAAGTCTTTGTTTCATTAAGACAGAGTGCTGTTGGGAAAAGAGAGAGGGAGAAAAAAAAGTTTCTCTCTTTCCTTTTTGTAATATGTATGGTTAATTGCGTGAATGCTACCTGTGAGGGCAATGTAGTATGCTGTGATTCATGCTTTCTATATTTGCACGAAAAACAGTATTATATATATATATGTGTGTGTCCCAATTTTTTTTAAAAATTTGTCAGAAGTTGTATTTATTGATTTTTCTCTCAATGCAAAATAATTTATTAAAATTATTGATTTATAGGCAATACGAGGAAAACATGTCTGTTCAATCATGGCTAAATATTCCATTACAAAAAGTTCTATCAACTAATAATTTGATTTATTTTAAGTACAATTCGGTTATTTCTACTTTAAATTTACTTTTTATTTGAATCTTAACGTCATAGAGATACCAAAACCAGTTTTTGCTGAAACTAAAGGAGTTTTTTTTTTCTCCATTTAGTTTCAGATATATTAAGCCATTTTTTCCATTAAAATTATTTCTGTGGTTTTAGAAGCATTGGCCTTTATTTAGAGGTTTCTATTGTTATTCTTGTAGGCCCGGGAGGCCACCGAAGCGAGCTACCATGGTCGGCATAAACCACAACGGCGCCAACCACAGTATGCTTCTCAAAAAGTCAAGAATGGACGGAGAATATCCAGGCTACGAGAACGGACATATCGGAGGTATGGAATTTTTCTTCGTTTTTAATAGATTTTATTAAAGTAACTTAATAATACAAGTTTAATGCATTTATTGTGACACGTTGTTTAAATCCTCTTTATTTTATTGTATATTGATTTTAATAACAAAAATAGACGTCTTTGTGTTCCCAACCTCTTAAAAGAAATTTATCTGTTTGCCAGAGGTAAAGGACACATGACCATTTTTCAAAATAGTAATCAGTTAAATTTTAAAAGCAATGATGCTTTAAAAACTTATTAAAATTTAAAAGTCAGTAGTTAGTTCAAAAAATAAAATGTACTAAAGCTTATAGAAAAATATTAATTCACCAGCCATTTGTAAATAAAGAAATTTTTTTTAAAAAAAACTATTAAGCTGTTTGTGACAGTGTCCTATTACCCGTCTCGTTTGTTATTTTAAAATTTACTCTAATCATAAGATCTAAATTGTAACTTTGGTTCAAGCAGACAAAGTATAATTAAAACTGTCAATTATCGTTCGAAATATATTTTAATTGATCCTCTAATATATGGGGGATGCTCTCAAACAGTTAAATGTCTTTATCCGCCAGTACTAACAACGTCTGTAATATATTAAATAATATTAACGTCTGTAATATATTAAATAATATTAATGTCTGTAATGCATTAAATAATATTAATGTCTGTAATATATTAAATAATATGCTTTCCGGAATATGATGCGAGTACTTCTTTCGAGTATTCAGGTACTTCGACAGCATTCAGTCCAAAATTAACTGCATGCCAGAAGACTTCCACACACATCACTAACACCATTCCTATAACCGTAACGGTATTATTCTTTTCGCTTTTATGCGATTTGATTATATATATTCACACCACTTCTTAAGTTTATTTCATTTGTATAACTCCGTTTCATTTGTTTCGAAACAAGCTCGGAGCTTATATACAAAATCAGAAAGAACCCAAGATGATAATCAAAGGCAAGCATAGCGAACAGCTCATGTTATATGCTCGCCAGTAAAATTTAAAAAATAACAATAGTTCCCTTATTACAAATATTCAAATATATAAAACCTAAATCATAAGCCAAATTATCTCTTCTGGAATCTCATTCAAAATTTAAATACAATATCTCTCTTTCCATTTAAATACACAATTTTTTTTGTGCCTGAATTAAGTCAAAATAAGAATAATAAAGTACGTCAAGTCGCTCACTTAAATAAGTTGTCGATGGGCATAATTTGTTATTAGTTAAAGATATGAAAAGAATAATAAACTAATTTGATTCAAAAATTTAAATGGGGAGAGAGAGGGAGTAAGAACTGGAAACAAAAAGTGTTGCGTTCCCTTCCCCTGACAATGAAGAATTTAGTATTCCAACATCAGATATTCACAGTCTCATGCTTCATTGCTAACATCATTTTCAGAAATTCATTCTTATCCAAGTTAAGAATTTATTTAACGATACATACATTAAGAGAAAAAAGCTAAATTACTTCACAATTAATCACTGATGCTACAAAAGCAGGAATGCAAGATATTTTTTTTCCCCAGTTCCACATAGATCGATGAATTTTACCCCTGACTTTTGCATGGCAATTAAGTTTTCAATAAGTCATTAATTTTTTCTCTTGCACTTTATTTTTTATCACTCGGCCTTTTACGTTTATTTTATTTTATTTTATTATTATTTTTTTTTTTACTTTAAGAAGCTGCATAATCTTAAAATATAGTTTGACGCATTAAGAAAATGTGTGCATGAAAGTTTTTTATGAGCTCGCTTAACTAGCGTTTTAAAAGGAAATCTTTTCATAACTTGGGTTAACTGAAGATGTATTATAAAAATCGGAATGAAAAATTCTTCAGCTTTATAAATGATTCGTTTCTAAGTAAACTCTTGCGGGGCTCAGATAAAATTAAATAAGTGCCATGCACTAAATAATACGATCTTACACCGTTAGGAATACATTATTTTTGAAATACTTTATTTAATTTGCGCTCCACAAATAATTTTATTTCAACAAAATAAAAAAATGAAATTTATTATTAGAAATTACTTTTAAAGAACAATGATTGATATGTTAAATTATTTCTCATACAATTTAAATATCGATTGAGTTAAATATATAAATATTTTTTTATCAAGAATCGAACCATTGAATTAAGTTAACAGTAATTTAAATAAATGTTCTAGAACTGAAAGCAATTTACCTTTACAAAAAAAGACTATGGAAATTAAAATTTTCTTCCTTCTGAAAAAAAAATCTGCATATTAATTATAGTAGCTTAAGATGGAAGACACTAATATAAAAATGTCCAATCAAAATAAAGAAATATATTCCAAAACTTTGCTTTAATTTTCATTCGTTGCCATAGAGACACAAAGTTAATCAAATCATAATAATGATGTCATGAAATTAAGAATTCTTCAAAATCTAAAACATATAATTTAATATAAAATAGTTCATCAAAATATTTTTGGTTATTTAGATGTATAATAACACAATAAAATTATTTCTTTAATTTTATTTTGAAATAATAATAAGTCGACTATTAATTATTTGTACAGTCATAATTCTTCACTTCGATCAAATTATATTTCAAATTATAAAAATCGTTTGTTCTGATTGATAATACATATGCTTTCGCAATGATAAATATTACTTTAACTTTATTCTAGCTTCGGGAAAGAAATCGTCTGCTTTTTCTTCCTTTAACTTTAATGTTGCGATAACTTAATAATACCGTTATCTGGAATAAGTAAAAACGCATACTTAACCCCAAATTATGATAAACTAACAACTCATTTATCAAGCAACTCTTAAATAATTCAATTACTCTTCATACTACTTAATATTCAAAAACCAGAATATCTAGTTTACCCAAGTAATGTGCTAAAAACTATCCAAACCATCAGCAGTCAAACCTCCTAGTTACAGTAATAAACATCAATTTTCCATGAGGCAATTTCAACCCCCCCCAAAAAAAAAAAAAAAAAAATCAGCAATTTTTAGTAATTTACTTCGCTCTAACACCTCGAAAAGGTCCAAAGGTAAAAGTTCTTGACTCCAAATTCGAGGCTTCCAATTAGTTGTGGAAAGAGACGAGCTGCCTTGGACACTTTCAAAATTTGGCGAACTTTTCCTATTTGATCCGCTAGACGAACCCTTCTAATTGTCAAGTCATTAAGGAAAAAGGGTTTGGAGAGCCTAAGAGCTTTCGGCACGAACAACTGACATTAAGACTGCTACAGTCTCTTTTCTCTCATGATCTTTGTATGATCAAGCAATTAACGTAATTGAATTTCCAGAGCTATGGACCCCCGGATGTTGGCGCGTTTTTGGACAGAGTAACTTTTAATGCTCTTTTCAGTATTGGGAGAGCAGGGTTTTTGTGTGTGTTTGAGTTTTTGAAATGAATGACGGTTGGAAATTAATCATCCGTTCTTTTCTTGGAGATGAGTTGTGTTAATGACGGCGGAAAAAGAAAATTGTGAGTTTGGTCCAAGAGAATTAAAAGTCATGGCAGAATGGTTATTAAAGAAATGATTTATCAACGTTGCAGAATATTCGTTTCCTTTGAGAATTTTTTATTTTATTTTATTTTTTCCCTGTGTGTCGAGAAATCGATATTTTGTTATTTTCTTCTTTTATTGATTAGCAATGCCAGTTTTTCTTTTTCTTTTTTTTTTTTTTTTTTTTTAAATTAATGTACATAAAACTTTAATATGTATGTAACAAATATTACGATGAAATTCATTATCAATCAGCTCTTGAAACAAGCACAAGTTTATCTGTAAAAACATTTTTGATCAATTAAAACTTTTATAACTAGTTATGTAACTGTAAGCTTACTCCTTTATTTAAAGAAATAATTTTGTATCAGATGTACTAGTATAAAACTTTTGATTTTTGAATTTCAGTTAAATTAATTTTCTAGTGAGATTATTAAACTTATTTTTATCGTTTTATGCATGGTGTAGTGTATTAATATTTTTGTTTCAAAACACAGGGGAAAAAAGATATCTCTATTTTTAATTATTTTTGTTAATCAATCACTGAAAGAATATTATATGTCGTATTTGATAAGCAAAAGTCCATTTTATATTGCTTCATTAACTGTCTTATTTTTTCCTTTCGTTCTAAAAGTAACTTTCTTAAAAAATTTCTTTTGTTGGTTGTGTAAATAGCAATTTTATTTTTAAAACAAATATTTAAAACATTTTCTTCTTCAAACAAAATTCTTTCATTTAATATTTTTTTTTTGTTTGATTGTTGGGTATCTTTGAGTAAATAAATACCCAAGAATAATTCCAGTGCAATGAAATTGTATTTTTTGTGATGTATTTTTTAGTGTTAGTCTTTTAGACAGCTGAAATGGTACTCGTACTTGCAGGTGTTTTATAAGAATGCAGTCGTCATCTGTAACGGATATTTTTATATGGAAAACATAATGAATATTTATATGGCTTGGAAAACTATGGAACACTTTTAACTAATTCCAGTTTGGGATAACGACTTCCTTTATTTATTTTTCAAAATGGTCACATTACTGTCCTTGGATAGCAGACATAAATTACAGAACCATTGAAGTAATCATGTGATGTAATTTGTATTCCATAAAAATAAAAATACTATTAATAATAATAATAATACAGTAATTAAAATAATTAAAAGCTGGAAACGATACACACAAGTATAATTAATCTTAAAAAGATAATAATAAATCAAAAATGATTCGAAACAGTGGTTTCATGAAAAATTCGTAAAGTAGTACTAAGCTAGCGGCGTTATATTTTATACATATTGCCTATTCTCCAAGTTATAAAAGTAAAACTACTACAAAGATTCATATCTTGTTTCCTTTCTAAACAATATATTTCCTAATAGTAATGTCATATGAATTATAGAGGATTTATTTATAAATACAGAAATACCGGTAAGGGATGTCGAAAATCCGAGTTACCCAGAGAATGGGAAAAATGAAATGAAATAAATCATACTTACATAAAATCACCTTTATGTTAAACACATCGAGTACGAATCACATTTACATAAGATAAAGACCTACTTAGTGAACAATAAAAGTGTACTTAAACTTGTTTAATTTTATTTTCTATTTAGACTAAGCAACACCATATGCCATTTGTCGCTATTGATAAGAGATGTAACTAATGTATTGTTGACTTCGCACAGAATATTCATAACCCTCCTCCTCCCCACCCCTTTTTTCCTGTCCTTTCATGCATTTATAACCGTTAGATTTCAGCAAAGAAAAATAATTTCACCATACGTGGAGGAAATAAAGAAATAGTATGGAAATTTGTGGACCTTATTTCTCAAATTCGAAAAAAAAAAAAAAAAATCTACGTTTTAACCTTCGAGTTCAGAGAATTCTGCATGGTTCAGCTGTAATTCCAATTGAATATGTAATTGAAAAAGAGAACTTATTTAAAATATTTAAAAAAAATACGTAAGAAAATAGCAATCTATAGTTAACTAAAATAGGAATTTGAAAATTATAGAGAGAATCAAATGTACAAAAACTTAAAGAAAAACGAGAAATCTACAAGTAAATGAAGAAAGAAAGAAAGAAAAGATTGAAATGAAGGGAAAAAAAAGAATTGTAATCACTGTAAAAATAAACAAGACAGATAATTATATTTACACACTCTACTTACAAATTTATTGCATCATCACATAGAATTTATTCCCTATTATTTCAAATATTATAATAAATTATTTTATCCATTTTAATCCTATTAAATCCCTCTGGTTATTGCAATGTCTAAGATGTGTTATACAATGCATATATCACAATACAAACACGTGTTTAGCACAATTACTCAGAAAATTTAAACTAACTTATTTTATTTAATATTAAATACACTCTTAGAACAGAAAAAATAAAAACAATTTCTCCGAAATAAATTTTATGCGTGTGTGTAAAGAAATATTTATATTAACACGAAAAATTCCCGCTCCTATCTCTGAACACTCGAAGCCCCTTTTGAGTTTTTATCGTCTTCTGAGTTTTATATGAACGAGTTCTTCATACATATCTCATATGATCCCATATACAATATTCTAATGCCCATAACCAAGTATGGAGAACCGCATTTTGCATAACTCAAACACTTCAAACATGAAACAAGCTCTACAAACTGTCACAGTTCCGACTTGGCGTAAATTTTAAATCTGAAAAGCATACGAGGCAGTTTGGTTCGCATCACATAAACAAACCACCCGTATATCCTCACTATATGTACAGGAAGAAAAAGCCCATGAATACTGTATTTTTGAAAGCGAATAAAAAAAAAAAACCACTGTAAACATCTGTGTACATATGCAAAGCGAGCGGATCAGATTAAAAGTGGCGTATATGCAATGCACGTCAAGAAATGGAAGAATATCAACTAGGAAGCAAGTTCAGCAAAAAAGTAGATTCATAAATTTATGCAGTTTAAATACACGATGAAATTTTTTGGATGGTTGCTTTCCTACTTTTATTTTGAATTAAATTAAACTTATCTTATCTCTGTTCAGAAAGTCACAGATCACGAGGTTCTGTAAAAAAAAAAAATACTATCAGAACAACTTCCAAGGTACATTTATTTTAGCAAAAACAGCAAGAAACTACATGTTGTAATGTTATGATCCTTTCTAATGTTATCTAATATTTTTTATATGAATATGTCTTTTTAAGCAATTAAATATTTACATATCAATGCCATATTTTATTCTTATCTAATACTGCGAGAAAAATACAAGCATAAGAACAGGAATAATATTACATTTAAAATCCTTGTAAATGTGTGATGGCATCAATCATATTTATTATCACAATATTATCAATCTTTAATTTCATTATATTTTTTATAAAAAAAAAAACTTTATTTTAAAGTGCAATTTAAACATCTCTACTGTTACTAACATCAGTTATAAATTTATTTAAATAATTAATAATTCAGAAATAAAATGCTGGAAATTTTTAATTAAGAAGGATCTCTTATTTACCATAAAAATGATAAATATCAAATTCAATTAAATGATAATGAACGTTTCAAAACAGTTATTTTTTCTGTCTGTAAATTTGAAGATAATAATAGGTGAAAAATAACTTATTTGTTTAAATTAACAACATTCTATATGGCAGATCAACTAATACGACATCGTGTAATTTTGATGAGGACATTTTCAAATGTTTACCTCACTCTCGAAACTTCAAAATCCCTTCACGGGATGACTTTAAGAACTGAACATGCAGTTATACTTAGCATGCAGCTATTCCTCTTATTCCCATGCATTTTAGGTAGAATCAGGACTCGAACTCGTTTTAAATCGTCGCTTAAGAAGAGATAAAAACCGGGCGTAGCGGGGGCTAGTGCATGTTAAGTATGTCGAGGCTCCAAATTCTCCTATTGGTGTAGTGAAGAATTTTTGAGAGGAATCGAATGTTAGCTCAGGTGTCTTCCTAGTCACTTTATTGAAGTTCAAGATTACGAAGTCCGTCATCAATTGCTCCCGTCTAACTTCTCATGCGACGTTAAGCAACAATCTCAATCGCTAAGTAGAGATCACGAATACATAACCTTCATTTAACTAAATTTTCTGCGATTTAAATATTTTTTAATTATGCTTAGTTTAATAATTTCAGAATCTATGAATTAAGGATAAAGGATAAGACGGGTCCTTTCTCTAATGTGGATGTACTAAATCCGCTCTTCCTCTAAATATGGGCCCCGTGTCCCCCCCCCCCCCCCTTTTTTTTTATCTGCCATTCCCGTTCTGTCCTGATCGGACTGCGATGTGTCAAAAACCCATAAATGACGTCATTCCGAGAAATCCCAATACTCAGGCAATGAATGCCTTTTATTTCCACTTGCGTTGGGGTGAGTGGAAGCAGTCGTTTTGTTGCCTCTCTGACTCATCACTCCCCACTAAACACAAGAAGGATGGTTCCACTCAAGGGGGAACGACGTCAAATAGAAAATGGTCAAATCTCAACCATGGAAGAAAAAAAAATTTGAAACGTAAAATTAATGGATGTCGAATAATATTTTGATTATTTTCGAACCGAAAAAAATCGGTAGGTAGAGTGATTTTAAATTTTTAAACTATTTTTTCCTCTTCAATTTAAGAAGACTGGTTTAATCTAATGCTAGAATGTATGACCCAAGTTCGAAAGTCTTTTTCAGCTGTAAAAGTACTTATATAAATACTATTATCATATTTAGACATCAGTAAGGTATAATGAACAAAATATTTTGACGTACTTATCTTTTTTCTAACATAAATCAATCATTTCTCCCCAGGATAAATTATATCTTATAACTCCTGTATTTTAGAATATTAAGTTATTAGCAAATTTTGCATTAAAATGAAAAAAATATGTAATTACTGAATGTTATTACATTTTGCGGGCTCATTTCCAACAAACCGATTCATGTTTTATACTACACATACTTCTATTAATATTAAAGCATTTTGTCGTTTGACTTCCAATTTAGGTTCTAATATTTAATATTAAGCAATTTACTATAACTACTACAACCCTATCCTTAAAAATAAGATAGAAAAAAAAAATAAGAAATCTTTTATCTAAGCTAACCTACTCATTATTTTCACAAAGCCTTAGTACTCTGTCACAGAACTTATCTATCTATTGTTACGATTAGTACTACAAAACTCTCTGATTGATCCGGCAGTTATCAGCCCAGAGCACTGCCAGACTACCGAAAATGCCGTATTACTGGACTCTAAAAATAACGCATTTAAACACAAAAAGTTGTGCATTATTGTATAAAATTGCTTACAGTACACATACATAAGGTATCAAACATACAAAATAATTAAAACTGCTGAAAATGCACTATTTTGTATTGATAGCCTATATTATTCTGAAGGCGTCAGTTAGCGCAAAAACGACGGATCATTTGCAGGGTTGGAAAGACGAAATGCCGGATTATTGAAGGAGTACTGTACTAATGCAGTATAAATATAGAGACATTAAATGCGGTATTATTTAAATATTCTATAAAAACTTACTTGACATGTTTCAAATATCCAAAACAATCCAAAAATCCACTTTTTAAAACTCTATCTTGCCTCAGAAAGAACATTGGTGTAGTGTGGAAGTTAGGAGAGGGGATTTCCGGCTCAGGTGCCATCCTCGTCATTTGACTGAGATTCAAAAATTACGAGGTTCGTCATCAATAGCCCTCGTGTTGCTTTTAGTGTGACGTTAATAAAACCAACCAACCAGTCCTCAGTAAAGCAAAAGAAGAAAAAGAATCTGCCCACCGTAAAACAATGGTCTTTAAATTATACTGGCTCATGAATCTTTTATAATTATAAGGTTTTCTCGGGAGCTCCATCTCTCCCTTAGAAAATATTTCTTAATATAATATTTAAAATAGATCCATATGTTATAGGTATTTATGTAAAAACTATCAAAGAAAAGTATTGTATTTTTCATTAAAAAATTCAACGTAAAATCAATGTAATTTACTCTTGCTTCAAATGTCATCTACCCTTGCATTATAGCCACAACAAGCGTGAATCTACGTCACGTCAGTGGACATCGTTAGACCATACACGAAACTTCTAATTAATTTTCAAAGATAACTAAATGTACATTCATATTTATGGGGGTCAATAAACACTAATCAACCAGCGTGTTTTATAATTTTCTTTTCGAATTTTCATTTTGATTCGCTGAGCCATGGAATTCCGCGGAATGCATTTTGAAAACCACAGCCGTAAAGAAATGAACAGTTGGTCCCTTGCGTACACCCTTTTGACGACCCCGGAGATGGAAAATGACAAACCCACTGAGCAAGTACCCCGATTAAGCACAGACATTCGTTCTTCTGTCAACAGAAATAAGGGACCTTTTATTTTGTCCCTCGCTTCTCTTTATCCGCCTTATTTATTTCTGTCAGAGATCCTGCATCAACCCGGCACAGACGTCTCGAGAAGATTTGGTTCGCGGAAAAGAGGCGGAGTCAGAGACGAAGTTATCAAATGGGACTCAAATTGAAGAAATTTAAATCTACTCTTTTTAAATGGTCTAGATTTTGCAGGCCTTATATAGATGTGTAGTTTATATAATACACTTAATAAAAATTATCAAACATTGATCTTTTGATTCGTATTCGGTGAGCTAAAACGATTGAACAAATAATCGTTAAGTTTTGGAAAATTTATAAATTTTACCCTACAATGCAAGATTAAAGATACAATAAAATACAGTCAAAACTCTACATTTCGCACTTATCTGTATATCGAAAATCTCTATGTATTAAACTTCTTTCGGGAGCATTGAATTTTCACTGTAAAAATTTTTCTGTACACCGAGCCCAATTTTGTAATACTGAACAATTTTCGAATTCGAGCAATTTTTAAATGTTGCCAAAAACTTAATTGTGACTTATTACTGCATCTATGGGAGCATATTGGATGACTGCTTTGACCAAGATGAACTCAAAAATGGAGAGAATAAAGATGAATTAATTGAAAAACATGATAGATTGTTTGATTGATTTTATGAATGTAGCACTAGAAGCAACACGATGGCTATTGGCGACGGACCTAGTCATTTTGAACCTCTGTCGAGTGACCAGTACCACGCCTGATCCGGTATCTCCGTCTCCTACTTTCCACATCCCGCTTCCGGGAGGATTTACAACCTCAACAGATTTAACGTGCATCAGCCCCTGTTTCGCGGTGGATCTTTAGTGGCATCAAGGCTCGAACCCACGATTCGGCGAAATTCACCGGCCGCTATTCCGCGAACATGAGTACTATGTCACTGTGGCCACGCTATGATTAAGAACTGATATACTTCGTTCTAGAACTTTTCCAAATCGTTCCAAATTGCTCGACGCGGGGGCTTAAGAAATGTTCTTAAAGAGTTTCTTACCTCCCTGAATCAAAATGAGTATTACTTTAAATTAGCTTCAACAAAAGATTATGATCAAAAAGACATAAGGAACGACTTTGTGCAAAAATAAACAAAAAATTCGTTTCGGGTTTTTTTTTTTTTTTTTTTTTTGTAAACAAACATTTAATTTGTAGTTGTTTGCTAATTTGTAATTTACGTACGTATTTTTGTATATTTTTTGTATAGCCTTTGCGATAGTTTGATGTTTTAAGTCTTCTTTATTCCTTACAAGAATTAAACTTAGCAAAATTGTTTTTAGTGAAAAAATTTTTAGCGTTTTCAATACGTATTTCTGTGTATTGAAGTTTCTATGTATTGAGTTTTTTTTTCTCGTCTACCTTTAAGTTCAATATATATAAATGTTCGATTATGTTATCTTTACATTTATTTTAAAAAGTTACATAACATTTTTCTTAAATCTACGTTTACAAGAAAAAGGTATGGATCAGATTTTTAAAAATGGCAAATTATTTAGGCGATGATAGCAATAATCTGATGAATTTGAATACTTTCAAGACACAATTCCTCTTTAGACTAATAACACGTTCTTCGATAGATAAATATGACATATTAAGGGACATACTCGTATATAATATACATATAGATAATACAGTTGAAAGTAAAATACCTGCTTATCGCTTAGTGTATTAGACAGCTGTTGTCATCAATCAAGCAAAACACAGTAATTATAGTTCGAATTTCAAATTTTCTTCTAGTTATTCTATCACATGCTGGTAATTCCGAATAGATTCTGTTACGAAGTTATGAATATGAATTTTTCGATAACACGCTACGCGCCTATGATGCAATTAAGATTATTAAGTTATTAACCTAAATAAATAAAAAAAAAACCATCTCGATTTCACCTATTCCATGTTCTATAAAACTTTGATTAAGCAAATAGACCACTTAATTCATTGTGAATGGCTCATTCCAAATCCGAATCATTGACTATCTTACATATAAGGAAATTCATACTCAACAGTAATTCAATACTGCAATTTTGCATAATAAATCGACGAATGAGAGCAATTGCTGGCCATGCAGTACTACGTACAAATTTACTCGACACGGATTTCTAATAACAGTTTGGAATAATAGATTCATTTCCTACATTTCACACCCCAATCGTCCAGCCATTTATCAACCGTAATTGTACCCACAATAGTGGACCATTCCCGACCACATCCGATTGTACCCGTTGTCCGCAATCTAAATCACATTCATTTCTGGCACAAATGCAGATCGATCAATCTGGTCAGAGACAGAAACCCCCCGGACTGAACCCGATCCATTCGCCTTCGAAAGTGATCCCAACTGAACCAATAGGTCCCAGTTATTAGACTGTGGGCCTTGTTTAAAGTACTGACAGAGATGAATGAGATATTGAAAGCAAGAGTCCCTCGCAGGAAAAGGAGGAGGATTGGAAATTTGCTTTGCCTAAGCTCACTTAATGAGGTTTTCCTAAAGAGAGGATGGTTGTGTCAACATGCGTATTATTGACTCCCAGAGAGTTCGGCAAAATGGTCGCGTGGTTGTGTTACCACCACGTTTTTGAACCGGTTTCTGTTTAATGAGATGTCTTTTGAGGCAGGAAATTGGCCGGAAATCGAATTAAGAGGTGTGAGGACTATTAAGAACTGTTTTTTTTCTTCTTCTTGTTGTCTCTTCTGGTTTCGTAGTGGAAATTAATGGTTTCTGCCGCTTGTGTCAATGATTTGTGTCTGGAAAGTTTTTGTTTTGCGGTGGAAAAATGGTCTTTTGGGAAGTCTGAGTATTGATGTATTATTAATGTATTCAAAGAGCTCTGATACATCACAATTTTTGTTGGTGACATATCAAAATTGACTCAACTTAATTGGAAATTGTTTATCTTACAAATATGTCGATATTCCGAATCTACACAATTTATATATATTTAGATACATCTGACCTCATTTTGTTTTTATTTATTTTAAGACTAGTTTTCCTTAGGTAAACAAATATGAAGTCTCTCAGGTGCATTTATAGATTTCAAAACTTTTTCAATAGTTCTAGAGACGGTTTTATTGTTTTCTAATTATGCACGAAATTTAGATTTGAATTTAATATTAAAGTCTTTTTTTAAAAAAAAGTTGTTTTAATAAATGATTTTCGCATTCCCCATTTCATAATATTATGTATTGAATTTATGTTGTCGCAGTAGAAGAACACAAATATATATATCAAAAATGTATTCTAATTCTTTTAAAACTCATTCTGTTATGTTAATTAAGCCGATAATATTAAAATAAGCGGATAAATAAATTTAAAAAAAAATAATTGATTAAAAAGTTAATATTTTAAAAAATTTTAGTGATAATTCCTTATAAATTGAATTACTTTTATAAATTTTTATTTAAGATTTGGAAGTTATAATTATAGCGACTCTTGTAAAATAAAATGCTTCAAAAAAAAAAAAAAAAAAAATCAAATCACTCAGAAATTTTACTAAGTGAGTCATCGCTCCGTTAATAATCAACAAATATTTTTTTATTTAAATTGATTAACATCGAAGATTTCTCTGTCATTATGAAAAAGAAATCATAGAAAAATAACTTTTTACGGAGACTTTAGCGCAAGAATTAAGCTATTTCTACAAAGGCAAAGGGGGAATAAAAACAAAATCTAATATAAAAGTATTGTAATAATAGTTATATAAAATATTATTTTACTATTGAGTAAACAAATAATAAAAAATAAATGTATCAATTTGTTTTGGAAGCGTCAAATTCAGCAAATCATTCATTTAAATGCCAATTTTGCTTAAAAACAGAAAAATTGCGAGAAAATTATTAAAAAATACTATTCCACTTCCAAAATTATTGATTACATCATATCGATATTTCCACGTGTATGCTTCTTATATCAATAACAACTTTAAACTATATATATATTTACATAAACTTTACTTCTATATAATGGAATGAGGAATAATTTTTAAAATCACTTCTTGTCACAATGCGATAAAAAGGGAGAAACAATATACTTCTTTCATCGTATCATTTTTGATTTTCTATAAACTCAAATCCATTTCCTTTCCTTCAGCACCTCAACGGAAGATAAACACAGAACCAACTTCCCACAACAAAAGCAACCATCCGTGGATTTTTTAATCGAGTCGGAAATTAAAGAAAGAACATTAATGCCTGGTTTAAGCCACCTGTTAAAAGCCTCCACGTTTACACCCCGAAATAAAAACCATAAATAGAACGTTTTTCATTAGCACTTCCCGTCGATGTTTGGCTACATTGTCTTTTTGTATTTATTTCACTCTTTTTCCATACCAATGTCGCGTGCGAGTTCCGACCACAAAACGATATGCAATTTATCGAAGCCAGTATAGGTCCGACATAACAAAGCCTGTGCTGTTACTAGGGCTAAGTGAGGCAATTACATAAAAATAACATTTATTATACTTTTTACCACCCGTTGTGGAAAGTGACCTATTGTCTACAATTCTTCTTCACGCCGTATCGTTTCTGGGGCCAGGTGTTGGCAATAGTCGCAGTAATTAAAGGCACCCCCTTTTTTCATGTGAATGGATACGCAGAGGGCTGGTGGCATTGTTTGCGATTTTGTGGTCGATTGAATTCCGTTCCGAAAAATGACAAATCACTCCCTCCCACCACCAGTTGGAATAGGGATTGATTGAGTAGGAGGTGTTTAGTAACCTCTGGTGTATTGTAAATTACAGCCATTAGCTGGGGCTTAAATGTCGGGTACAAAAACGCTTTGTACCCCGTGGAAAAGGTATTATATGCAGAAAACTTGGAAGTGAAACGGTTAATTTACAGTTTTTTTACATACAAAAATAGCCGTATCATTCATTCAACGGTTTTCAAATAGAGTGTCGTTTGAAATCAATGTTCCAACAAGTTAACTGCGTAGAGAGGGAAAGAAAGATTTTATCTGCAATGTATGTTTTGTTTCAGAATGTAAAGAATATATTAAAACTGTTATTTTGTTGGGGGTGGGGGTATATGAAAAGTAAATAAATTAATACAGTCTGAACCCATCAACACGAGGTAGATGGGCCTCATGCTGAACCACAAGCTATAACAGAGTAAAAAAATCAAATAGACATTTGACAAGATTTGCATTTTCTTGTTGCCCTATCACTTTTTCTGGGCATTCCTTTACCATTATAAGCGTTACATAAATAAATAAATAATAATAAAAAAAAAACTCACGAATTTTATTCTCATTTTTAACTAACCAAGTAGTGTAGAATCTGGTAGATTAAGTTATCTGTCAATTTCTGTGTATCTTGATCCTTTTCAAACTCTTTCGATAAAATTGAGTTTCTTCGATCTTACAAGTCTTTTGTTGACGTTCACACTCTTTCGAAATATCTTTTAATTGCTGTAAAAATTACATATATAAGACAAAATCTTTATAATACTTAAAAGTTTTTTTGACCATTATAAAATGGTTGAATGTACAGCTAATCTCACTGTCCACGAGATCTTGAAAACAATATCTGACAACAACAACAAAAAGTACATCGGAACTGGAACATTTCACTTTCCAAGAGATGGTGATTCAAATACATAAACAGAAAAAATGGAAGGGGTGGGGAGTGTCTATGTCTGCTTTTAACAGAAAGGCGTAGCGTCATCCGAACAAAAGATTCATCTGAATTCCATACAAACAAAAAATAAGAATTATAACGCTGCAATATATAGGAATGATATCATAAGTGATCATTTATTGAGGGAACTATTGTAAAATCGCACATATAGTAGACTCATGTGTTACACAACCACATGTTAACGGATTCGTCTGTAGTTTTCTAGGCTTATATACTTCAAATGATTGTAACATTCAGTAAGGCACTATTTTTTTTATTATTTTTATTTATCTTCAAATATCCTCCGATACCAAATAGTAATAAATTTTACTTTAAAAAATGGATTGTTTCATCGGGTATATCTTGTTATTTTATAAGGAATTTTTTTCAAATGATGATTATTATATTAATTAATTAATTTATATTCGTTACTATGTTATTAAACTGTAACGAATTTTTCTTTAAAAACCAATCGTTTTATTTGGCATCTGCAGATACTTTTTGATAAGAACGTTTTCAAAGAATAATCGCTAATCATTTATTGTTGGTAATTTTAGGTTTTTGAAGACCAAACCAATTAAAAAATCTTCGGGTCGAATTAAATAGGTATATCTCTGTGTCCTTATTGTTTAATTTATTTGTATAGTTTTATTCGGTTTTTCAAAAATTAGATTTATATTTGATGCTAAAGCATGATTATATTTTAAATTCATTTGTGCTTATTATATCGTTACTTTGTTTATAATTCCGAGACTTTTCAAAATACACAGAACAACCCCAGATGTTACCATTGTTTTAGAGCAATAGTTCTTAACGGTGGGGGGATACCACCCACCCATGGACTTTGAAGATATTTAAGGGGACAGTTTTTGGTCCAAAGTTAATTTAAAATTGTTGAAAACCAATTGTGCTCAAAGCTTATTTAGGGGCATTGGGAGCCAATTTTCCTCAAAGCTTGTTCAGGAGTTTTGAGGACCAACTATACTCAAAACTAATTTAGGGGCAAGTATTGTCCAATCCCTGGGCAATATTCGCAAGAACGTGCTAAAAAAAGGTAGCTTAAACTTTAAAAGTTTCGATTTTTTGGGAAAAAAATGTGTGAGAGTTTCATCTTTTCTGAACATTTTGATGCCAAATACTCAACGATACTATCAAAACTTCTAGAATTATGGAGAGAAAAAATTAAACCACACTTAACTTTTTTATTTCGCGGTATTTTTTTTTTATTTATTTAATTTTTTTACTACTTTTGAAAATTCATTCATTTACTTTTTATGTATTTATTTATTTACTTTATTTTATTTATTTATTAGAAGATTTCTCTAAAATTACATGGAAATATGTGCATCAGTGTAAATATATATGAATGTTTCTCTCGCATTTGGTATAAGTATCATGCTTCTATTTTCTTTCATTGGTATGTCATATTAATTTCAAAAATTTTGTTTTTTTTCCACATACATGGATAATAGTTAAGAATCATGAAACCACTTAATACTGAAAATAATCGAATTCGTTTCAACAAATTGAAAAAATGTCTTTTTAGCAATATCAGTACGTATTGAAAATAAGTATTGGTACATGATAGTTTTGCATCCAATACTTTTTTGTCTAGTACATGAACAAGTCGAAGCATACGCAGTGCACCAAACCAATGTACTACAGTTGTGTTCGCTTGTTTCGGCTCGTGTAGCAAAGATAATATTTAAAAGTCTGGACATGTCACGACAAGATAAAGGCTCCCGCCGACACACCTCCACGAATTTCCGAGCGTAATGATAACAATACGGAGTTTCCTACTTTTCATCTCAGAACTAGATTATTGCTCTTAATTGTAAGGAATGAAAAAAAAGTTTCTGTAATTTTTGTTTTTTCTGACTGTGACCGTGTTGCCTAAAAGTCCTGGTCTCCTACTTGTGGCCTGTGTAGTTTCTATCGAATTCTTAATGCACTGACGCGCCGTGTAGTGCTCATTGAAACTGTCGGGGCTCCGAATTTTCCCTTTAGCTTAGTGTGGGGGTTTGGAGAGGGACTTATCAGCTCAGGTTTCGACCTCGTCACTTGACCGAGGCTTAGAGCTGCGATATCTGTTGTCAATAATCAACGTGTAGCTTCTCATTGCGACTTTAATAAACAATCAAATCAAATCAGTCATTTTTATTTCTGACCCTAGTAAGTATTTTCAATGTGTTTAAAGATATGAAAGTCACAACTTTATTACTGATTTTATGAAAGAATTTTTTTTTTCTCAAGAAGGAGATGAAAAGGGCCTTCAAAGATTAGGAACCTATATTTTTAATTTTTATTATTATTATTATTTCACTTTCAGTAGAATTGTATTAGTTAATCGATGAAACAGTTACACTAAAAGAGGAATTCTTATACTTAATTAATACACTTAGTTCTGCAATGAACTATAAATAAACCTTTTCATGTATAAGTCACAAAATATCTTTAAGTCAATATCTTTCTTCAATATCTTTAAAGATATGAAAGTGAAAACTACATTATCGATTTTATGAAAGGATTTTTTTTGCTAAATGGGGATGAAAAGGGTCTCGAAAGATTAGGAACCTATGTTTTTAATTTATTTTTTGTATTATTTCAATTTCAATAGAATATTATTACTTGTTATTCAATGAAACAGTTATACCAAAAGATGAATTATTATACTAAGTTAACGCACCTAGTTCTATTCAATGAACTACAAATAAACATTTTCATGTACAAGTTACAAAACAGAATAAAGAGTAGATACAATTATGCTTTTAAAACATTTTTTCTATCGGAAAATAATAGAATATTTATTTTTTAAATATCGTAATCCATATAAAATCATTCAACATTTCAATGTTTTAGTATATAACCGTAATTTCATTTTAATTAGCCTTCAAATATGTGACGAAACAGCTGAAAACTGCGTGATCCAGCTGGCCTTACAAACAATAGAAGCAGAAAAAGACCAATAATTATGGGTAGCTAACTATGGTTTCATTATATATTCATACTGAATATGTACATGTATGTGTATAATGCACATTGTAGCAAAAATTTGTCTTCAATTTGTCACGCAAGCGTCTTTCGCGGTAACGATTAGATTTAACCATTTTTGTATGATATATCCATTCACCTTAGTGAAAAGAAGTTATCATTTCTCTAATTTAGATAAAAGTAACTGTTTGAAATTATATAGCTAATATTTCAGAAAATCGCATTTCTTTAAATATAATTTATTCCAAAAATTAATGATATCATTCCTGGAATCTAAAAAGGCTTATTTAAATGGTAAATACATTTCTTCGAATGTGTACACTGTAATGATTTACGACTTCGCTGTAAGAAAGTTCGAAACGCGTCGAATAACTAGTATAAATTAGAAACACCATCAACGCTTAAGAGGTCGTTTTTTTTTTATCACGACATCCCAAAAGAAAGAAAAAAAGAGACCATTATCGATAACCATTATTTCTTTTCGACATTTCCATTCCGTTTGTACCCAAAGAGAATAAATAAAAAGTTTTTTCTTCCCGAAAAGAGCAGCTGCAGATAAAAGGTCTTTTTAATTATTAATTCGTAGTTGTCGGACATCGGTTCCCCACATTAAGAACTTGTCCGCAAAATTCAATTAGTGAACAGTTTTATTGCTGGAGTCAACAGGAAACCATAGCTGTATGACGAATGGCTTCAGCGATAACCACGGGGATATCGTTACTCATGCATTTTGTATGCGTGTGCACGAAGCTGTTAGACGCCGAGAAAACGCGACATGTGGTTACAATGGACAGGGTTTTAAAAAAGATAAAAGAAATGTTGGGGATTTACTCAAATAGACATAACAAACTCGAAAGAACTTCGTTTGTTATCATTTTTTTTAAATACGGTATTGTTTGTATTAAGTTTCGTATTAACGAAAATACTTAAAGCGACTACTCTTTTACGCAGAATATAGACGTATGTCTATGAAAAAGGGGTTGGGAATTCAGAAAATTAAAAAAAAAATTAATTTAAATTTAAATCTTAAAGATTCGATTGCGAGAATGATGTAAAATTGAAAATTTATTTGAATTGTGTATATTTACATTAGCAATGAAACGAATTTAAGGTATTCTAAGATCATATATTGCAAGTTTTTGCTTAACTTTTCAGCTACATAATTATTCAATTTGATGTTAAAGACAAACGAAAAACACCTGAAAATCAAGTACGTGTTTTCTTTTCAAAAATTATCCTTAAAAATATTTTAAGTTCAAAGTTTGTTTCTCATTTCTGTTAATGACTAAATATTTTT
>BMAW01004173.1:463871-477445 GCA_019974015.1 Nephila pilipes
GATTCTTTTTCTTCGTCGAGAAAAAGCAGCAGTTTCGTCAGTTCACGGCTGGGTTGTAATTAAAATAGATAAATGAATCAGAATTGACACGCACACCTCGAAGTGGTTAATTAGAAGTTGTCAGCCTTTTAAATCGGCTTTTCTACCGTTTCGAATTCAGCAAACATGTAATTGCTACTATGAAGTAATTTCACCATACATCAGTCGTGAGCGTCAATAAGTCAGTCTCCCCTACAGCCGAATACATTAAAATACTACTTTGTTTTAATTACTGCAACCAATTGGTCATTGAACTGGTAATCCATGTGTCAGAGCTCTTTTTATGCATAAAATGCTTATAAGTCATTTGAATATCTTGGGTCCTGTGTTGCGAAAACGATAACCATCGGTTATTCGTAAGTAATTATGCAATTGTACGCAATTAACAAACCGCCATGTATTTTAATCTATTTTAGAAATTAAACACTGTTTCATTTCGGAAATATATGGCTATCTGTCAAAAATAAAGTTCTGGCATTTTATCTGGGGTCCTTTTTGATAACTTGGTTTGCATAATCTAAAAGAGCACATTCAAAATTTTGAATATTCATGTAATGGATGTTGTTTATGAAGTGGTTTTAAATGTCAGTTAAGATCACAAGCAGCATTTTACCTGTAGGGTCGATACATTAAACATGATTAAGGTTTCTTTTTCAAAAAAAAAAAAGTAGTCATAAATCTTCAGAAAACTTCATTAGTTATTTTAGCATCAAATGAATTAATATAGACGGGTCAAAACTAAAAGCCGGAAGACATTCACCATTTTTAGTGAGAATAACACCTTGGACAATATTGAGCTAGAGTCATTCAAGATTTGATAGGAATATGAATGACTTTATTATGATAAGCAACTCTTAACAATTGTTCATTAGATTTTGGTATCATGCTAAAAAAAAAAGCAAAATGGGGAATCTAACCTTTGTGGATCAACAAATCGTATATAAAAACAAAACAAGAAATAAAATAATTTTTTGAAGGCAAGTAAGAAGTAATTACATCATACTTGCCACCTTAAATGATCTTCAATCATTTTGAAATTTTACATAATACATTTAAAAAAAATACGATATTGAATTGCGATGCATATCTCTTAAAGCAATTTATATAAAATTTACTTCTCAAAACATATTTTAATAATATTTTTAAAAAAATGATCATAAAAAAAGTTGATTGTCTTAAAGGTATTTCTGTTTTTATTTCACGTTATTTTGTCGTAAAGTGTTTGTTTTCGAGTTTTTTTTCATTATTAATTAATGTAATAAAAAAATCAAAATATTCAAGGAAACCATTCAAAAAAATTTCCGTAATCTTATTTAAGGAAATATATTGAGAATTATATTTTTACATAATTGAACCTCGAGTGTTTTAACATGGTACAACATTCTTTGAAACAGTCCGTTTTTTTTTTTTATCTTAATCCAGGTGACAGAGTGGACAAATCTCACCTCCTGGCCAATGGTTACAGCCACCACGTGGCCGCAGCGCAGGCAGCTGTGGTCGCTGCCACGGCCGGAGCCCCACCCCACCTCAACCCCTTGCCCTTCATGGCTCTGAACCATGCGGCAGCAGCGGCCGCACATCACAACTCCATGCTGTCCGGCACCCTGCCCTTGGCTGCTTCATCCTCGCACGGCCACCTCAATTCATCCTCATCATCAGCCAGGGGGCCGGAATCCTCATCCGTCATCAAGGAGAGAACCTCGCACACCAATGATGTCATCAACTCCACTAGGTGAGTTCTCGTGGCCTTGAACTACGAACCCAATGACCTTGAGTATCTGACCAAAACACTTCCTGCTTCCAGGTGTTACGATAATCTGTGTTATGTAAAAGTGGTCCTTTGAGCATATATAATGCGTGTGTGGTAATTCGCTAAGATTCCGTTCGGTCTTACGTAATTGAAAATATTTTCAATCCACATCCGCCTTTCCATTAATTGGTAATTTAATGCCTGTGTTAAAAATATATTTATTATTTAACCTTTGATTTTAAAGATAGCAGTTAAAGTTATTCAGATGAGCATCTCTTTTAAATTTATAAAATTATATTTTATAGCTTCTCCTTAAAAAAGACGAGGAAGTGGAAACTTAGATAGCTTGGACATTATTTAGATGATTCTTAACAATATGCAGAGAAATACGTTTTTCACGAAACTGGGAGGATGAAATTATTTTTCGTGCTAAAAGAATTTCGTGATGAGCGATGCATGCGGAAAAGAATTCTCCAATATGTTCGATATCATTAAATTTTATTAATTCAATTTCTCGTTAAAATTTACATATTTACATATTTACATATATTGCCCAGGACATTATATTAGTTACGTTATTTACTCTTCAAATAATGACACATATATTATAAAAAGCTCGCTAAAAATTATTTTATGGAAAAGGAAAGGACATATACTATATCTTTGCCAGCGGTAATTTAGCTACAGCAGCAATCATTGTTTATTTTGTTTTCGATCTAACAAAAAAAAAAAAAAAAAAGGCCAAAAAGAGTCCCAGATCAGGCCAGTCAAATAAACCAAAAAAATTGAGGGTCCCAAAAGCGATACCTTTTCTCCTTAAAGGATATTTATTTCGTGTTTAATGAAAAAAATGAATGAAATTACAAGGTATTTGGTGAGAACCTCGGTATAGTTAGTTTCGTGTTAACTGATTCTTCACATTAAGCGTTTTCGTGTTAAATACTCACCACTTTTATTTTTTTTAATTCTAGTTTATGTACATATTCATAATAAGAATTCTTATTTTTAATACCAAGATATTCCAGTTTAATATATTTAGGATATATATAAGACTGAATATCTTTTGAGATAGTAGAGCATATAAATGATTTTTAATTCGCTAGGAAGTCTACTAAATTTAATTGAGAAATTTATAAATCTGCTCGGTCAAACATATCAAGTGTTAGATTAGTTATTCGCATTTTATAATTACCTATACGGAAAATTTAATACATAAAGTCATGCATATGATTAAAATATATTGAAATTAACCGGCATGTATAAGGTGTGGCGTCTGCTGTTCATTATTAAATGCCACAAACGTCTTAGAGTCTTAATTAAATAGATGTAAGCTCGAAAATTTAATTGAATAGACTTCAGAAAAAGGACAATACAGTTGATTATGTATTAGTACAGAGTATGCAAGATTGCTCTCTCTCTCGAATTCCTTTTAACTCAGTTAATCATAGTTTATGTTTAAACAATAAAGTCTTACCTTACCAACTCACTGGCTGCGATTCAAACATTTCTTTTTTTGTAATAAGTTCAAAACCCGTTACTCTAATAAGGAGTCGCTTCTAACTACTTTAAATACTAAGGATTAATTACAATAATTCACTTCAATTTATAAACACTTATCAGCTTGTTGTTGTCATCTGTCTCTCCTTTTCTTTTCAATTCTGTTTCTCTTATATGTCATAATCCCTAATTCATTTTATTACTCTTCTTACCTTAATTTAATTTAAATAATCACCTTTCATTTGCATGGCAACTGTATACAATTAAACATACGAAAAGTTCCCGAGGTTAGTAAAGATAAATAGCCCAACGTCACAAAGGGGAAAAAACAATATATACTTAAAACTTTTTTTTTTCTTTTATTTTGTATTTTTTAAAAGAAAATTACTTCATGATAGCAATTCGTTTAAAACGCCTTTTACCAAAAACACATTCTCGTCAGATGTAATGATAATGATAATTTTTGCTTATTGTATTCTGCAACACAGTTTTAAAATTTCGCGGACATTAGCTTTTCTTTTAAATCTCCATTTTTGTTCACGTCCCGCAAGGATCGGTTCGTTCTCAGAGTGACCAAATGATTAATTAACTTTATTGCAAGATAAGGATAAAATGAAGAAATAAATACATCTGCGAATCAAAAGTCACACGAATTTGTTTTGAAATGCCTTTCCCAAACATGATTAAGCCATCAGCTTCCAATTCGAAAATCCCAAATTCGTGACAGAAAACACCCAACTGGAGTATTTCTCAAACAAGGCACACGTTATTTTTCACCTCTTATCTTTGCATTTACCACCACTGAGTGTGCACGAATCAAATCCGCTATCTTTCCGTTCATCGCGCCAACACACCAGCAGTAGCCAACAGTACAATGAAACAGAATGTGAATAATTGTTCCCTACCATAGATCTCAGATAGGTTCGATGAGGAACTTTTGTTGAAAAATTCATACGATAGCTACTATAAGATAACGAATAAATAAATAAACAACTCTTCACAGGTAGCTAATTCTTGCTTCCTCAGACTAGGTGATAATTATCTTTTGTCCTCGGCAAAACTGTGGTTTTGTTATGGTTGTTGAAGGTTAAAACAGGTCACTGAGATTTTAAAATGGTGCAACTGCAGCTGGAACGGAAACCACTGCCGGCAGCAGCTGGCTTAAGAATATTGTCACCGTTTCGGCGTGACGAACTTTATACAAATTAAGGTTTCATGATTAAGCAAAAAGAGGAAGTTATTTGAATGTCATTTTCATATTGCTGGTGAGCTATGGTTCGTATTCTGTATATATTTTTTTTGTAATGGCTGTTCCATCACAGATTTTTTTTTTTTTTGATCAATTAATCTTGTTTGATCGGAAATTTATATATTTAAAATAGAGATATGGCAGTTCAAACCTTTAAACTAAAGTATTGTCGTAATCAGATTTAGATAAATACTTCTGCAGCAATTACCTAATCTCCGTTATGTTAAAAATGACCATGTTTTAGGAACGTTTTTAAATCTTTGACTGGTCATACAGTCATCAATCTTTTGTGAGCATTTATTACAATATTATTTTTAAATATATTTCTTAGAATTTTGATTCATTTTTTTTTAAAAAAAAATATTATACGTGAAACATTTCCAAACGATAAAAATTAAGGGTGCATTTGAACCCGTAATTTTTTTTAAAGATATGTTTGTGACAAAATCTCTCATTATAACAGATCAACATTGAAATTGATGTGCACAAAAAAAAAATGGTGACTGCAATACCTGCCAATGTTTTTAAAATGTTCTTTAAACCTGGTCCTTATAAACATTTCGGTGATTGCGAATTTCTTAAAATTTTGATTCATTTTCTTAAAAAAAATATTATACGTGAAACATTTTAGAACGATAGAAATTAAGAGTGCATTTGAACCCGTAATTTTTTTTAATTATGTTTGTGACAAAATTACTCATTAAATCAGAGTGTACAAAAAAAATTGGTGACTGCACGACCAATCAATGTTCTTAAAATGTTCCTTAAACCTTGTCCTTATAAACGTTTCGTTGATTGGGAATTTTTTTATTGTTTATTAACGTCACACTTAGAAGCAATGCGAGCCTATTGACAACGGACCTCGTAATTTTGAGTCTCGGTCAGGTGAAGAGAACGATGATGGAGTTAGTACCTTCCTCTCTAAACTCCACACCACGCCAAAATTTGGAACCTCGACCAGATTTAACGTGCAACACGACGGTTCTTAACTGCCATTAGGGCTCGAACTCGCTACTCGACGGAAACAACGCCATCGACGACGATGACCACTAGGCTATAATAAGCTAGGTTATATAAAAACGGAATAAGGACCAAAGAGCTTCATAATTTGCATTCGTGCATCCTTGAACGATTTAAGTTGTTCTCTCTGAATGTAGAGCATGCCATCTTAACATATTTAAGTTGCCATATTAATATATTTGATATAATCTCATTATTTTAAGGGGGAAAACATAATATTCCTTAAAGTGTTCTTATAGGATGTAAATCTCTCGAATGATTGTTCAAATTACTGATGTCAAAATCATTGCTTGGTCCGAAAATAATTCATAAAATTAATAATGACTTAAGTAAACTCAATAACACTTATTAAATTTCTTATTATGCATTTAAAACTGATATGAAAAATTACATTTAAAAATTTACAGTGCCCTTAAAAAATTTTCATGCGTATAAAAATTTTAAAATGACAAAGGTGGGGGTGTTCTTCAGAAGAAAAAAAAAATGTCCTTTCAAAATTATATTCAAATATCAAGAAACATTTGCCAATAATTTTCTGATTAATGATTTTCACCCAAAATACAGAGTCACTCAAAACAATCCTCCTGTACTTAAAGCATATCCCCCCAAGGGATAAAACTTAAATTTCTTTTTCTGGTCCAGATGGCTGCAGTTTTTGATTAACTCACGTCTCACGCATGCTCACAAGTTATCAGCAATGTAGAGAAGATAGTTTTAATTCCCGTTTTACCTTTTTTTCTCTCTCTCGTTTGCTAGCTCTCTGTAAAAGTTATCTCCACAATGACAGCTTAATTAACAACGTGATCGTCGAAATATCTGATAAATTGTTGTATGTGCGCGTTTTTTCCCTCTTTCTTTTCCACCTTATGCAATCATTTCGATTGTGATTCATTCCGGAAAAATTCGAAAAGCAGCCACTCTTTTGTTTCTATGGTTTGTTTCAGTTAGTGGCATTTGGCTGTCGGATGTATCTGCGAGTTTCTTTTCGTTTCGGATGCTTGGCGTGTTTCAGTTCGAAGAGCGAATGTCACGCCGCGTGAGATAAGATTATTATTATTTCTGTTCAGCGAAAAGGTTAATTTCGTGTGCGTTTGTGAGAAGCCAAGGAGCGGAGAAGTATTATTTGATCATCCTTCACTTCCTTGTCCGACTTATCTTTTAACAAGAAACGGGAAACGTCATTAACAAAATAATGAATGTCTTAAAAGACGCTGAGAAACTGTTTCGGAACTTTATTTTTTTGGCTAAATTGTATTTCGTTTTTCACAGACGTGAAAGAAATAAAAATTGGTAGCGTTGTTTTCACCTGAAGTAAAAGTTCAACTCATCTTAAGAATCATTGAAATTAAGATACATATAGGATAAAGACTCAGATGTAATTAATTTTGATAAAGACCTCAGAAAATGTTTAAAAAGTTTGAACATAGTTTTGAGTTAGAGATTTAAAACATTTTATTCTATTTATGCTTACATCTAATACATATGAATATTAAAATTCTGGCGAGTCAAACGTTTCCTCCAGCTCGTAATAATGACGTTTTTGACGGAGAAATAGATATTAAAATAGTTTCACTATTAAAAGTATTATATCCAATGCACATGGGTCTCAAAAAATTTAAAGAAAACTATGTTAATAGATTTACAAAGAAAGAAACGTAGTATATTTGACTTATTATTTATTTTAGTAAAAATTTGATTTTTGTAAAGTTCTATTGTGCAATTAATTCCACTTTGTTTGCCCACAAATTGAGCGTTACCTATAATTTAGTTTAGTAAGAAATAGATACTATACTTCTGTCTTAAGGCATAATTTTTTGCATATTACACAAACCATTTTTGAAATATAGTTTTATAGTGAACTTAGAATTACGCTTCTTGTTTGTTATTTCGTTGGTTACGTTTTAAATCATCTTATTTTTCAACACATATTGGACACAAGATTAATTATTCTTTCTAAATAATAACTGTGTATCTAAAGACATTTGATACATATCTCGAATTTGAAGGCTTAGTTGAATCAGTTATAAGTACAAAAACAAATAAAATGGTTACAATAAAAGTAGAAAGAAGTTATAAACAACTTATTTATAAAAAAAAATTATAAGATATCTAAGAAATACGTTGCTTATGGTCTAAATAAGAAGTTTCCAGAAGGCAAAAGTCGTTCTAATTCAGAACGAAAACATGGCACAAGGTAGTTCGAGCAAATAAAAAAAAATATCTATACACTGTTGTAACGTATTGAACAGAAAATAACATTGTACAATTCGGTTGAAAAGCGAAAGAAGAAATGCCTGAAAAAAAATATTTTGAATTGAGAACGAATTTTAACTTTTAGTGATGCTTTCTGAAGTCCAAAGAAGCGACCTGTATTGAGGAAAGATTCCAATGTCAGAAGGGAAAAAAAAAAAAAAAAAAAACAGAATGAACAAGTTTAATCTCAATCGGCATCTAAGTCCTGCAGTGACTGATCGTTTTTTGAGAACTGTCCCATCGAAATCCTCAAGTAAAAGCGTTTGAATTTTAAGATAATCCAACACTCTCAAGTGCTTTTTTATGACCCTGTGCTGCTGCTCAGTAGCTTTTGAGAAACAAACACAACATCTTGTATGTTGATGGCATGCTTCTGTATCATCCGAATAGCGACAAATCGGCACCTCGTCATGAGATAAAAAATGTTTCTTTAGAACGTCAACCTTTGTCTTTTAAGTGTTTCTTTCAAATCTCGCATGCTAAAAACACGTATATTTGGTTTACGCAATCAATTCGTGCTAAATTTCAAAGAACGACAAGAATGCCTAAATTGAATCAAGTTGTTCCTTTTAAAAACTTTACACAAGCTGTTCTTTCGAAGTTTCTCTGGTTATTCTTATTCCTTCTTGAATTCCTGAACAATGTCTTTGTTGAATCAAGGATAAACTTTGTTATTTACATCGAGTATTTGTTAAACAAACCATACTCCTTTGTGCACTTTTTATGGGTTTTAAAGTTAGTGTTCTCGACAACTTGAGTTTATTTAGCAAACAGTCACAATTCATTCAACATTTTTAACAGTCATAATTCCTTTTGGATTTTAAGCGTTTCATCTTGATCACAAATAACCGTTACTTAAGAGAACTGAATCTCTTAAAATAATATTTGTGTCGTGTGAAGTATTAAAATTGTTTATAATAATCTAACTTTGTGATGGCTTTCCTTCATTACTTAACTCTACCCCAATTGAAGATATGTAAAAGAAGGACAACACACACTTTATCAAAGAATATTCAAGATCTCTCTTTTTCGAATCCCTCTTAACTCAGTTAATTCTTGTTTATGTTCAAGTAATAAAGTCTTAGCTTACCAAATCACTCATTCCGATTCAAGCATTTCTCGATTATAGCAGATTCAACTTTTGATCGCTAGTCACCTGTAACTACTCTCAATACAAACGATTAATTACGACGATATACACCAATCTACAACTTTCATCAAGTTGTTATCATCTGTCTCCTTTCTCTTTCATTTCAGTTCTATTTATTTCGCTTGTGTATCATTATTCCTAATTCAAATCATTACACTTTTTAACTTCTTCTAATTTGCCTAATCACGTTTCATTTGGTTGCAAGGAGTTGTAATTGTGTGCAGTTAAAATTACAAAAAGTCTCAGAAGTTAGTGAAGAGAAATTGAAATAGCCGTGAATAACCCGACGTCATACTTGATAAATAAAATTAATAAGATAACGTATAAAGAATTATGTTGTGATAAAGGTCTATTTATTTATTCATTTTATCTTAATTCGCTTACAAACATTTAATGCTTGTAAAAAAGCATACAAAAGCCTTATGTTCACTTACATATTATATCCTGAAAGTAACAGCTTCTTGTTTGAATCTGTAGCATGGTGATTCCAGTAGCATTAAAATAATGTCGTAAAAAATCATTAATATTACACAAAAAGATTTTAAATTTAAGAAGCGTGAAACTTTTTAGAGCTCTGGGTTTTCCACAGATTAATCAAGCAAAAACTTTTAATTCGACGTCTTAAGTTGCAATTTAATAAAATAGAAAAAAGAGCGGAAAAAATAATATACACTTGCTTTATGATTTTTTAAACGTGAATGGTTTTACAAAATGCAATAAAAACGATGTAAAAATGCATTTCGAAAAAAACAATAAATATGCAATATCAAAAAAAAAAAAAAAGAAAGAAAAAGCGTGCCCTGATGGTAGTTATGACCAAAACTGTTATGACACAATTTTTTCACGTACATTTCTTATTAAATTTATTGGAGCTGGTACGGTGAAAGATTCCAGGATACAAACTGCATTGGAAAAAAATATATTCGTGCGTATTATCTCTCTTCTTTCCTTTATATGTTTTTTATGTCGCGCTTTAGTTAGAGGGATCTGATTAATGGATATAAAAAATCCTACAAATTTCACTTTCTCCTGAGATCGCATAAAAACTAAACGTGCTGTATCAAGTGGAAAAGAGAACCCTTTTCACTGCGTATCGAAAAGAAAAGATATATTCACGCCCGCTGAGTTGTTTCTAAAAGGAAGTTGATTTTTTTCCCCACTGCCTTATCAAAGTAATAAAGGAATTAGGAAAAACAAAGGGGTCCAAGAGTACAATGATAAAAAGAGAGGAAAACAAACAAGGGAGAAGAGAGTGGGGAAAAAAAGAGGGAAAACTGTGCAGTAGAGGGGGTAAACCATAGTGGAAGGGGACGCAAAAGTAAAAGCAAAAAACTTCACAGTATCAATGGATACAAGCCAACGGCGCGAAAACTCCCACCGCGGTATCTTTATAGCCATTGCCTCTCCCGTTTTCTTCTTTAAAAGAGACATCTTCTAATTGTTCTTCGGGCCAACCGATGGCAAAATCAATAGTATTTTTGTTCTCCTTCCATTGTTTTGGCGTCATTTAAATTAACAGGTTTGGTGCCGCGACACAATGAAGAGAAGAAAGCTTCAAAATTAAGCGCCAGCGTCAACCTATTGTTTTATAAGAAACAGGTGTCAGAAGCAGATGCGTCTAGAACAAAAGTGAGGATCTCCTCCCCCCCTACGCACAAATCCCCACCCTTTACCATAAAGCACACTCTTTTACTTCAGAGCGATAATTAAAATGAACAGAAATTGCCCCTCCCCAATCCCTTCTCAACCCCCCACAGCAAAGAAGCAGCGGAAGATTATACGGAAAGGGTAGGAAAAAAATATATCATAATAAAATAGAGACAATTCTCTGTCGCTTCTTTTCATAAAATACCCTCTTTTCCACTCCCCCCTCCTGTTCCGAAAAGGAGAAATCTTTTTGAAGAAGAACAACAGATCATTTGATAAGTCAAAAAGGAGAAAAGGATGTATACGGACGTATCTACAAACGAATGTTATATGCGTGAAAGATATACCATTTAATGCGAAGTTCGGGTTTATCTGCCTTCAAAAGGGAGGGAAAAAATTGTGAGTAACAAATAGTTTGAATGAGATACCTGACACCCCACGTGACCAGTTGCGTCCAATCGTATCGTTAAATATTGTAGAGGTTTTATTAATAAAAGCAGAAGCGGATAGCAGGAAGAAAAGGGGGTGATCAAATTTTTTTTCCCTATCTATCTTTCTCTTTTGCTTCTATCTTTTCCCTTTTGGTGGACTGTGCTTTAGACAGCTTTTAACGGGAGCCTTATCTATTCATCTTTAATCGGGGGATGCTTTTTGGACGCAAGCAAAAGATTTTTAAAGGGGGGGATGGGGGTTGAAGGGGTGGACTCGGGGGTGCTCATATCCGCGTGTCAGACGCTTTTCATGGTTCGAGCGAGTAAAACACTCCAAAACTTTTGTTTTGTCCGCTTTTGAAAGATGGTCTTTTGTTTTACGTTGGCGCCCACTAATCAACTTAAATACCCCGAGTTCGTTTGGCGGGGGGTGGTTGGGAGAGAGGCAGAAGATTTCTCTATATAAAAGAGAGCCCTCACGTTCTGGAAAAAGGGGTGGAGAGAGAGCGAGATTTTAAAAGAAGCCACAAAAAAATAACTCATCAAAATTTCGCCCCTGCCCGAAAAAATACTGTCTGTCACCGAGTTTTAATTAATTTCATCAGCCACTGAAAGTATCTTTTAAAAGAGAGAAAAGTTCTTATAGAGAGGCTAGGATTTTTGAAAAGTGCAATGTTTTTATTAACTGCTTTTGCGACGACGCGCAACGCACTCTACTTTAGTTTGCTGATAATAATGACACACTTGGGAACCTTGGCTCCATCCCCTCCCCTTCCCCTACTTCCTGTGGTACTGCACTCCATTGTAATTGCCGCCTTTTGAATTAATAAAGCTGTAATCAAAACAGATTTAGCATAAAAACGCTCGGGCCTAAATTGTTAGTGTGCAGTAGAAGAAGAGTTCTCGTAAGGGAAAAAAAATAATAATAAAGGGAAAAAAAACCAACATCTCTTCGGCTGACCGTAATTCTACGAAAAGTACTTTTTAGGGGAACTATTATTTTATGCAGAGAGCGTCGGCTTCTTTTATAAAAGAAGCCCAGAGTGGAAATTTAAGACAAACTCGATTTCTAATTAAAAGGAACATCTTGCCCGGAATATTTTTTTATATTTTCTTTTACTTTGCTAGACTTTTAATCCGTGAAGAGCATGTTGATGTTTCTTTAGTCTTCAGTGTGATTAATGCGATGGTTGCGCGAGGTGGAAAAAAGGGTTTGGGAAGAGAAAAAAAAGGCTAACTTAACTTTTTTTTTCCACCCTTCCTTCTCGGTGGTACTCCAGTAGTTTCGATGAAAGCTATAAGTTTCGTCCAATAACAGATCTTCTTTTATTATGATTTCGAACTATCGTAACTGTTTCAAAGTTGTATAATTTTGCTTCTTTCTTTCTTCTGTTTGTTGTTGTTGGATACATGATCGTCATGTCTTATTAATCTAAATATTTTACTAAGAGCCTTAAATGGCTATTAATTTACACATATATTTGTCATTGAAATTTATTTATTTATAAATATTTATTTATTATTTAATATTAAAACGAATTTTAACGGATCATTTTACAATTCCGATTTTTTCTCCTCATTTTTTTTTTCCTCTTTGAATCATTTGTTGACTTTGTTTCAAACTGACGTATATTTTAACATAATTTATGAAGTTCAGCTTTTTTTTTTTAATTATTTCAAATAAAATATGCAACAAATATTTAAATTGGAAGATATATTTATAATATTAGATTTAATTAATCTGAAAAAGAAATATTTTAAGACAAATTTATTCACATAGTAGGTTTATGAATCTTTCTTCAAACTGTTAATTAATTTTGAAAAAATTTATCATCTCCAAAAATGTTAATAATTTGAATACTTTAATCAAGTATGTAAAAGTATAATTTATATTGAGTTTTACTTACATAATGGCCGTTTATTTTTCAACATTACTTCAAATTAATCAAAAATCATTAATCACTCTATTTTTTTTCATAAATAACGAAAAGCAATGCTAATGATATACAATTACTTTGAAATTAACGAATCTTGATTAAAACGATAATTACAAAGTCTGAAAAAATTCTCACTCACATAAATCGAATATTAAGTATATCAGAACCATCTCCAAAATTCTATTTTTCATTTCTTAAAATCCACACTATTTATTACAATAAGCTACAGAATAATTCATAAAACATTCCTTCTCCTGCATTAAAAGCAACTCAAATAACGTTAAGATGAAAAATGAAAGATTTGAATAATTCATATAGTGAATTTGCAACTTGTACTTTTTTTTTCCACTTTAAAAAGTCCTTTCATTAACATGCTCGAGTACAAAAGATGTGGGAATAGTAACCGTTGATATACAAATCAATTTTTACATCCAGAAAGAAAGGTTTCTCCCTGGGTATAAGAGAAATTCGTTCCATTTCGAATACTAAAAACCGCCGCGGGATTTTTTTTTTTTTTTCTTTCTCTTTAAGTTTGTGAAAGTTTCTTTTTGTTTATAAAACATAAAAAGAAGAAGGAAAATACATACCACATAGCTTGGTG
>BMAW01004173.1:482445-591183 GCA_019974015.1 Nephila pilipes
CCCTAGTTCTCATTTTAATGGATTCCTCTTACAAGTGCATCGAACCTTTTTCTTAAAATCACTCTCAACAATCCGTTCAAATTATGCGACACAATCGGGCACGTGCCAAATTGGAACATGTCGAACCTGGTCATCCCCTCTAATCCGTCCCTCACATGCCCCACACCGAAAACATTCTTTTTTTCTTCCTATCCACTTTTTCCCACCTTTAATTCTCCCCCACATGTTGCCTGCAGCAGCAGCAGCCAAGTGCCACCAGCTCTTCTGTCTGCAGAATGAAGATTAATGATTTGAGTAGGCGATCGAGATTGACAGACCCTGGCAGTGTTAGATCCTAAATGGTGACAGGGAGATCTGCCAGGAGGGCGATATTGCCCGACTCTTTCGTATTAGTCGGGGACACACAAAAGAACACAGAACAGTGAAGAGTGTCACGGTTTATCCGGGAAGAAATGAAGTGGATTTTTCAAGTGGTGTATACGTCTGCTTCCAAAATGGTTTCTCGGGATTGGTATGCTTTTTTTATTGAAGTGGTGTTACAACGTCTGCATGGGGGGGGGGGACCCTCGAATTGGATTATTTCCAATATCGAATGTGTTTCTATTTTGTGACAATACTCTTGTATGAGTCACCTGAAATGTAAAGTGTCGTTATACCAAAACAGTCACGTGGGAATATATTGGAAACTATCACTTAAAATACTATGGAGCAACTTTTATTACACAGGATGTTTGAAAAAAGAACATTTCAAATTTGAAGTGTTACATTTACAATATTAAGGAAGTTGTAATGCCCACTGGTTGTTACTTTCACTTGTCATTAGATTCACTTTTTTTTTTAATATTAAAGTTCAACAGCTAAATGCTGCTTTTCCTATAGGCAAGCTATCCAAGCGTATATGTACTAACATTCAGAGTATGAATTTAATTCCACTCTAGCCAGCTCACTCATTTTCGAGTGAATGGACTAACTGGAACTGAGGGTTTGAATTCTGAACCTTTTTTCTATCGTCTCTAGGATTCTTCTGATAGCTCCTCAGATTACGGATGGCCAGTTCCGAAGTCTAACTTTGATTTTCTACTGCTCTTCCTAATTCTACCATCAGCTATCTAACTCCGTTCTTCTCTGCTTATAAATATAATTTACCCAACCAATTCATCACACTTCATAACTACTATCTAATCTATATGAATTCCGTTTAATTATATTGGACGAGGTTTCATTTTAAACAATTCGAACAGAAAAGTCACCGAAGTTAATTGAAGGTTAAATCACCATAGAGCCCACTGTTACAAGTTACTACCTTTTAGGTTCAATTATATTAAAAATAACGAACGCTTCTTTACCGCCAACTCCCGCCAAACATTGGCGAACTAAAAGTATGAATAACTACAGCTGCTTCAAACTCTAACGTAGAATATGCAGGGAAAAAAAAGTGAGGAATACGTTCTGTAATTGACTGCATATCCTTCGTATTGTTTGAGGTGATCACATTGAAAATTTATAATTGTACAAACTTTAAAGTAGTATTTATAATTTAATTTTTTCAAAAAGGGTTGTGACTTATTTAATTTTTCCAACCAGAACTTTTCAAAGTTGAGATATTCTTTTGTAAATATCTCTTCTTAATATGTCTATTCAATCCACATACTTTCTTTTTTCTTGAGCTAAAGTATATTAATGCACTTACAGTCCTATGAAAGCAGCAGCTAATTATATGGAAGTAAATAATCCTTTTTCACTGTAAAATTTCCAGCTTTTACTTAATTTACCAAAAACCTTCACGACATATATAAATATGGTATTTTATTTATTACTAAATATTTTGATTTGTCGAATCTGTTGATATTAAGTACATTTTTTTTTCATGAAATGATTCAATCACGTGACTTTTACTCACGTTTGCTTAAGCATTGAATATACATTTTTACTATTTATAAATATTTGGAACATGTAGCTTTCCTGTTTGAATAATGGTAGGGAGATCTTTGAAATTCTAAACCTTAGGACCTATAAATTAAACATACTATTTTTTGAAAATATTAAATATATTAATACATAATTACAGATTAAGAAAAGGAATTATATAGGCAGCGTTAGAAAATAAACAAAGTGGAATATGTTACAGAATATAATTCATTAAAGTTATTTTTAAAAAATATTTAATATAAATATAATAATAATTTAGTACTTATCTTACCAAACTAATCAGTTACGAGTCCTTAGAAGATTTATAATTAAGGTTCGAATCCTTAACAGTTTGTAGATATTTTCGATGTTCTCTTCTAAAGTACATTACTTAGAGCAGATAAAATATAGTGTCTTTCATTGATAACTTCTGCTCACTATCCCTACCACGAACCAACTAACTCCTGTATTAAATCCTTCGTTGCTTTAAAAAAGCAATTCGCTAAACTAATTCACTATTCTTCAATAATTCTAATTTAATCTACATAAGTCACATTTTTTTTTTATTAGGAGAGCATTTCAATTCAAATAACATCATATAAAAGGTTCCAAAGTATTAGTTGATGAGGGAAATGAAATCGAATCATAACATCAGACATTAGTATGGATATTATGCTATAATATCCATATTAATGTCTGAAATAATCGAACTTTATAAGTTGTTTATTGAATTCATTCAATTCAATTTTCGGTACTTCTCTGTTATAGCGGCGCCCGTCAAATTACGATTACGCCAAGTCGTTGCCAAATTTGGAATTACCTATCTTTTGATACAACCTACTTGGCGATATTTCTTAGTCGCTTGGCGATTCATCATCAGGCGCCACTATAACAGACACACACCCAATTTTCTTTTAAAAGTTCGTTACTATAAATTCACAGAAGTTTTAATTATCGAATCTTCAAAATCAAATCTTCACGCCACGAACAAATAATTATATATAAATAAAGATAAAATAAAAATAATACTTACCTACCACATTAGTGATTAACCGACTCTAATTGCTTTAGATCTCTTATTTTAGATTTGATGCTCCACAATTAAATATCAATTATATTCATACCACTCCATTTAATAGTAGTGACTGCAAAGTATATGGGAATAAAAAATTTTTAAATAAAAAATGCACAACTCGATTTTCCTTTTTCAATGAATACTTAAACATCTCACAAATTCACGGGCACTTTCATTCCTAAAGACACAAGTTTAAACTATGTATAAGCAACATGATTTATTTCCGCTTGAGACAAATCCAAACATAAAATATACAACACCCCATCCATGCAAATACAGAAAACACTCGATTGAAATTCATAAATCCCAACCAGAAATTCACGGGGGCCTTTCGCTTTGGCAACCCATCCAGTGCGAACACGATGCTAAGGGAGGGGGTGTTGTCAATAAAAAAGCATGCGCTGGGGACCTGACAGAAATTCCCCGCTTTACCATGATAAATGGCGCTAGCTGCTGCCCTAATGAATGTCAAACACAATCAAAGTGGCTTCTGGATTGGAGATGGATTGTGGAGGACCAGCGCTGAGGTAAATTACGGGAGGCTGAGTAGAGGACGCAGTATCAACTCGTGTCCCCCGTGACGAAGGCTGTCCGAGGACATTATGGATCAATCCAAAGATTTCGAGGCCGATGCCTCCCTCGCACGTCACAATGGTGGCTGCCAAGGGCCTTTTATCGACTCATCAAAGTAGATTTCAATTTAAATAGTGGGTGTTTAATCTGAGAGAATCTAAAAGGCTCGATGAAAAGTAGGCAACTGTTATTGTGTCCTAGAATGGGATTCGTTGGCGAGTTTGATTAAATTGAGCTGAATTTAAGTGATTAAAATGTACGTGAGAAACATGTAAAAAATATATTGGGTCTTCTTCAGTCAGTTTTCTTGGTAATGAGAAGAAACTGAATAATGTTTAATTTAATTGTGATGACAAAACAAGAAACGTTTTCTTTTCGTACAGATCATTTGGGTTTGTCAAGGGATTTATTTTTACAATATATTTGTATTTATTTATATTGCTTATAAATTACAAACTTTTCTTGCAATTAAGCTATTTGAAATGATACCATTTTTTTTTCCAACAACCACTTATTTTTGCACTGGTTTTACTCTCAGGATTTACTATCAGGCCCTTTGAAAGATATTTTAAATAACTAATAGGTTTGTTGATCAATTCATTGAAATCTAAGAATTAAATTATAATTGAAAAATATTCATTCAGAAGATCGTTATAATAATAATGCTTTTATAGAAAATAAATTAAATCACTTCAGTATAAGAAGTAAACATCAACAGAATTTAAATAACCTAAAAAAATAAATTGGAATGGAAAATTTTCTTTAGAAAATATTTTATTCAATTAAATTTGCGTTGGAGGAGGTAAATTTTCTAATAATTTTGTAAAAAAATATTTATATAAAGTGCTGTTTTTGAATTTCACATTCATTCTTAAAAAAAGATGCCTACAGCTAAGGAATTTCAAAATATGAAATCGCATTACTTGTAATTAATATTTGAAGTCTAATAACAACATACTCAAGATAATGGGAAAATGGAACCTTGAATTTTCACGATACACATTGATATAATAATTAGAATAAATTTATTAAATATCAAATATCTAATTTCCCTCTCTTTCATTAATATAATTTAATTTATTAACCTTAAATTTGTGTTTTCACAGTTGAAGAGTTACCAGTAGAACAAGTATCTCAGTTGATTCGAAAACCATTTCTTATGCATCAAAACTCAAAATGGAGGCTTAAAGAGATTTTTTTTCAACAGATGTCACAGTCCTTCATACATCTGTCACTCCTCCCCATGAATCTGATAAATCAGAAAAGGGGGTGGGCGTGTGTTTAAGTAAAAGATATGCGATTCTCCTGCCCGAGGGGTTGTGATGCAGATTCAGATTCCCCTGCGTAGCCTCGGGATAGAGAGATTCCATTCAATTGTTGAACGGAACTTTTCCATTTTTTTCATCCCCTTTGCTAATGACACCATCAACTGTCAAGAAAGAAAATTTACGATTAAATTCCACCTTTTAAAGAAGAGCCATTCTGGTCCTTAGGTCCTTTCATCTGTTCGGAAATGTATAATACCTAAATGTATATGCAAATTTCCAGAAGATAATGCGTTTTTCTTTTATATTTTTCTTTTATTTTACATCTTGCAATGTAAAACAAAGTTTGTATTCTGGTGATCTTTATCGATTTAAATTTGTTGTTAATTAACGTCGCAGAAGCAACACAAGGATAATTTGTGACGGACCTCTTGGTGGTCTTTAAGAAAAAATGGTTTTATCAACATGGCACTAGAAACAAAACGAGGGCTATTGGTGATGGATCTGGTAATTGTGAACCTCTGTCAAATAATGTGGATAATACCTGAGTTGCCCCCCTTCTCCTAACTTCCACACCAACAGGGTGACTTTGAGCCCGAAAGAAAGAGAGAATTGAAATGTGCCCTTCTTTACGTATTGTTTACGTAATGCCTTTTCACGAACTTTGATACAACTCGCTGAGTTCATATTTATATATATACATAAAAGAATATCTTTCCAATTCAATATTTGTACTCGAATTTTAACCCATTTCTTGCCATCCGATCGAACTGAAATTTTGCATACACAAACAACTCCAATAACAATACAATACTAGAGTATGCTGAAGCAGTGAAGAACTTGGAGAGGGAGGGAGGGCTTAGGGTAGAGCCTTGCATTTAAAAACGTTCAATTCATTTGAAATTTTGTATACATGTATAGCTCATATAATAACCGATTTTAGCCTTAAATTTCCGGACTAAAAATAATTAATTTAATATAAGTATTAAAAAAAATTAAAATCAAGTTTTTATGTAAAAATTAGACTAAAAGGTATTAAAACATTTTTTAGCGAAAAATAATTTATAAGTTCTAAAAGCTTGTGGCGTTAATACTGTTTTTGGCTTCATATATAAGTAAATAGTTTTGGTATTTAATTTATCAATAATTACTTAGGTATCTTAGTCAAGCGCCCCTCAAATTTTTGTAAATGATATATTATTTTACAATTAAAAACATTTTTATACATTTTAGTTCAACTTTAAATAAAATCTTCATTAAAATTTTTTTTTTTACTTATATATATTTTTATACTTTTGATTGCTAAACTCAAGATATATTCCCGGGCAGAAAACTCTTAGATTAAAAATCATTGCTAATAAAAAATATTCGAAATATAAAATTTTTATTATGAGTTAGGTTAGGAATATTCTTATGTATTGCTATAATCTGCATACGCAGAATATTATGAATTATTGAATCCAAAATGGATTTTATTTCGAGGCCTTAAAAATATCGAAGAAAAACATGTCCTTTCGGCAATTTTACACATTGTTACTAAGAAATAGTATATAAAGTTAATTAATCAGCAGTAAAAGAAAATTATATTGCTTTTTATTTAAAAAAAATGGTTAAATTCTCAATCAAAACAATGTGAGAGTAAAAGCAAATATAAATATGTAGTTTGCAAAATTTTATATTTATTGAAATATGTTAATAGTATAAAAAATTGATACCAATAAATATTTATTTAAAGAGGAAATTTTTAATACTTAACTCCAGCTGAGAAAAATTTAAATTCAGAGCAAATTATTCTATAAAACAGGAGATATCTATCATACCCTTTTTCATTAACAAGAAGTTTCAGAAATAACACTTGTTCATTTGATATCGATTTTTTTTCTCCCCAATGGAACAAAATTTAAGTTTGAAAAGTTATTTAATTCTAAAAACTTATAACAGCTTCTATCCTGTATTATACGCTCAACAAAACAAGAAAAATTGGATAAAAAAAAATACTTACAAAAACCGAAAGTACAATAATTTTGCATTGCACTCTAACAGCTCATATTTTTTCCCCTAATTCTTCCTATCTTTATTTTGTTTTTATTTCTTCGACGAAAATCTGCAAATATCCAGTAGACTCGCGCTTTACCACAACAACTCAACCCGATGAAATGCACCTAAGCAACTCGTAAATGAAGTTAGAATTCAAAGCAATGTGGACTTATCCTAAGTTATGCACTGATGCAAAACCAATAAACTCATTGTAAATTCAAGTATGAACCGCAGAGAGAGCGTATTTCTCTAGCCCAAAAACTTCTCTCCTCTTATCACTTTCTGTTTTCTTCATAATAATCAATTCTAGAAGTGGGATTTTGCAATCCTTTCTAATAGAGAAGCCACCGTCTGATTGGAGGGCATCTTTTTCTTCCGACCCAACTTCGTTAAGAAATAAAAACCCCCCTCAACGTATGGATGGATCTAATTTGCATAGATATCCCTCCCCTGAGAGACCTGGAAGAGTTTTTAAACCGAAATTGGATTTCCCCCTCGACTTCTGAATTATCGCGAAATCATATCTGTTTTCGTCAATGGTCTTTATCAGAAATTGCTGTTCTTGTTCGGGGAAGAGAGGATTTCTTTATTACGAAGTGTTTGCACCAGAATACAAGGTTCTTTTAAAGGGGTGGTGGAATTAGATCTTACTCCTTCCCGCAACTACGCGAAAATTTCTACTTGGAAAACGTAAATGAAAATCTGGTAGATGGTCCTGAAGATAAATAAATTTCATGTATCAAAACATTTGCCACGGTCATTGTATAATGTATAATAGGAAGTTAACGTTGATGAAACATGTCTAACTTAAAACAAAGACTTGCTCTTGTATAACAGTACTATAGATTATGTTTAAGAAATGATTTTTTTCTGTTCTTGCATGTAGAAGAGACGATTTCTTTATAGTAAAATGTCTTCACCAGAATACAAGGATCTTAAAGAAGTGGTAGAATTAAATATCACACCTTTCTACAATAGGACGAAATCTTCTACTCGGGAAATATAGATGAAAATCTGGTTGTTGGTTTTTGAGATTTTTGAGATACATGAATTTTTCATATACTAAAAAAACTTGTCATCTTATCATCGTACAATATATTATTATAAGTTAGGGGTGATAAAACAAATATATCCTAAAAGAAAGCTCTATTCTTTTATAATAAAGATGTTTCAGATATACTGTAGAAATTAAGAAAACGTTCGCCACACACACATATAATAGTTCGTGATGTGCCTTTAAATTCGTGTTAATCAACATATAATACATGACAGAAAATTAAGATTTCTGATATGGGATTAACAGAAAATTAAAATTCATGCTCTTCAAATTAAATAAAAACCTTTGTTCATAAAAAAAAGTTTACGAAAATTTAAAAGACAATCCTTAAGATTTAATGGTATGATTTGTAGTAGACTGTGAGATCTTATTTGATCAACTTACAGTGCATAACTGTAAATTTGAATGGATTGCCAAAACTAAATTAGAAGTAAGCTATATTTTCTTTTAATAACTTACCTAAATATATATATATATATATTCAAGAAATTTATTGGAGAAATCATAAAGGACATTTTTAGGTATACAATTTGGAGTCAGTCTCTCGTATGCAAAAGTCATACACATAATAATACAGAGATTCTAAATAAATGAATAAATTACCTATCGACAAGAAATGGAACATTTTTTGAGGCGCGAAGTTGACAGTACACGTACAATCTCATCTGCTTTGATTATTAAACAACGATTAATTCAATGGAGTCTGATAAAACAGATTACGATGGCCCATTTGATTTATATTTCAAAGAAATTTTCTTTTCAATTGCTTTTCTTTCACGGTGTAAAAGAGTGGAAAATTAAAAAGAAAAAAAAATTCAGATTTTATTCTAATCACACACATTTAACCAAAGAAAACTTTACTTCCTTTTTTATTTACGTATTTTTTTACATATCTCGCATACCTCAGTCATTCTTTATTTTTTACTATTAACTTTGATACTGAATAACTTAATAAATTTAACATTCAATATTTTGAAATTGCATAAATGAATTTTAAATATAAGATGCTGTACATTTTTTAATTCGACTAACATTAAATTAAAATGTATGGAATCAAATCTTAAGGATTTGAAAATTTTATTAATCAAAAATTGTTTTTCTTTAAGAAATGAATATGTGCACAATTCAAAGTACACAATTATATGAATATGTGTGCAACTGGTAAATTTAACACTAAATCTTTTGAAATCTTAGAAATGAATTTAAAATGTGTAATATACATTTTTCTAATTGGAATAGCATTAAACTCAAATGTATAATATTAAGCTTTTGGAGTTTGAAAATTTGATTGAATAAAAATTGTTTTTCTATAAATATTAAGTACGTGTACAGTTAAAAAAAAAGTAAAAGATATAAACAAAAGTTGGTATCAACAGCAGTTGTGGTAAGCGACGTATACTTTTTAAAACAATTCCTTAAAGAAATTGTAGTCTTAAAATTTGTTTAGTGTTTACTCAAAAGCTTTAGTGCTTGACAGCAAAATTAATTTTGCAATTTTCTGTTGTTAGAAAAACTAAACCAAAATTTTTACATTTCCTTCCACTTAAGTGATTCTCTTCAACTAAGAATGTAACTGAATTTCCTCAGCAAAAATTCTACTTATAACATTAATAACCTTATTAATTCTGTAGCAAATTTAAGTTTATGTGTCCAACTTAAAAGCCATATGCAAAAGAAAAGTTTGAATAATGAAAGCTGTTTTTAGAACAGAAGGTTGTTTTAAAAAGGTGATAAAAATCATTAATGCTTGTTACATAACAATACCAAAAAGTTTATTAAGACAAATAAAAGGACACTAAAGGCTAATTTTGAAAAAAAAAATTAAAGAATATTACTATTTTTATTTCATGTAGAAAGCAATGTTTTATACGAATGGAACCTTGTCGTCACGATTTGAACTTTAGTTTCGAATAAAGAATAAGCCACATTTATTATTTAAATGAGTTGCTTTTATGACCAAAAGTGAAGTTAAAAGTAATTTTGTTTTTGAGGAAATATATGCAATTTTTTAGCCACGTGGTACCAAAAATAATAAATGTTGCCATCCAAACAGGAAAGAAATATGCTAAGCCAGAACAAGAAACTTGCAGTTTCAGCGAATGTTCCGAAAATGAATTACGTTTTCAAATGAAAGAGTGAAAAAAAAGTATAAACAAATAAATAAATTTTCGCATAAACAGTTTCTTTTTCAAACATTACTTACCAGTTTGTAGCAAATAAGCAAACATTTAACACAGCTGCGACCAAATTATTTTCGCCTGTAACAAAATGGCCCCTATCAATTATTCGATTTTCATCCGTAAAGAAATATATTAAGACCGACTTACTTTTTTCCCCTTTCTTTTGCTCTTAATTTTTACTTTTACTTTCTGGAGAAAGCTGCCACTCTTTTTTTTTTTCATCCACCTCTTCTACGAAAACCTGAATTCTGATTTTACCTGAACAGGCAAATAAATAATAATAATTAAAGATGAAGAAAAAAAAAGTAGTGTTGAAGATTCAAACGAATAAAACTTCTTTTTTGACATCCAAACCATGTCGAGGTAGGGAGAAGGGGTTTGGACACAATTTCATTTCCCTTTCAAAACAAATTTCTTTGGAGTACTTTTTTACCATCTGACAGCAGGCTCATTTACATATTTAATTATGAAAAGATTTAATTAAACGTGATATTTTAACTCGATGATTTTTGGCGGAAAAACTTTTTCATTAGTAGAAGGCCCTGAATGAATGCTGAAAAGAAGCTGCATGGATATATTAGAACTCCACGGTCTTCACTGTGCTCTAATTAAGCAGACATCTTGCTTTGAAGGTGTACTTACGACTCGGAAATGAAGCTGACGCAAAATTTCTTCTTCTTCTTTTCTTCTTTTTTTCTTTCCGCCTTCTTTTCCTTTCTTTAGAAAACCATTTCTTTTTGAGTTTTGTACATGCTTAAATGAGTAAGTATTTTATTTTTTCATTCATTAATATTCTTAACGTATGAAAATTCTAATTGAGCTGCAAGTAAAGTTATACGAACTTTAAATGCAGTTTTTTTTTTTTTTCTTTCTCTCTCTCTCTCTTTCTTCCCCGCCAATCTGACAAACTGTATTTTTAAGGTTCAATCAGACAAGTCACGTGTATAAAATATTTCAATTACTTTTTTTTGGGAATGCAGTATTCTAAAAGAAACCTAAGGAAATATGTCATTTTTTTAATGTAGTGAACGTCTTTGATTTCACGACGCTAAATTAATTAATATAATCATTTAACTTCGAGAAATTGTTTGAATTTATAATTGAATTCATTCAAGAAAATGTTTCGCTGAGTTTGAAAGCTGTAAAATATAAGTATTTCCTTAACGTAGTAATTTTTTTAAAAAAAAATCCATCGTACGTTCTTTTTAAAAGTTTGTTTGCCTTTCACCATGAATGATGACATCTAGCAAAATTTTATTAGTCAATATTTTTACCATTCACTAATAGTTCTCAATAATTCTGGAAGGCTCATTTTATTTTAATATTCCAGATGATAGTAGCGTAAGTACTGAGTTTTTTGGGGGGAGAGGAGGTCAAACAATTATATTAAAATATGTGCAATCTTTCATTATAGCCTGTTTACCAAGTTTTTCGATTAATTTGAAGGCTTCAAATAAGAATTAAATACATTTTATCTGGAGAATATTGATGCTCTTATTAAATCTTAAAAGCAAAATTTATTTACAAATATAAAACAATTTATTCTTATTAATTCTCGGTAAGTTTAGTAATGTAGAAAATCAGGTATCATCCTTTTCATCTGATAGTGATTTTTCTGTAACTCTTGCATACTGATTTTGAGCAATTCTTGGTCAAAATGAATGTTTTTTACTCAGTCTAAAAGATGTACTTAAGAGTTATACTGTCAATAGCAAATCATGCTTCTCAAATAAAGTGGTTACAAGAAAATGATAAACAGCAACTATGATTATAAAGTTTGATTCAGCTGTGTTTAGTAGAAGCATTATTATTAAGAATAGATTAGTACGAAGAGAGTTATTTTACGGCAATTTTAATTTTAGCTTAAGATATATTCAATTTTATATTTTATCGTTTTCTTCAATTTTATAACAATTAATAATTTGACTTTTTTATCGTATGATCGTCAGGAACCATATCATTATTCTGATATTAGAAAATTATATATTATATATTAAAAAAGTAGAAAAATAAACAAAATATCAAGCAATAAGAAAGTTTTTTGAAAATACAAAAATAAAGAATGAAGAATAATATATTGAATGTTGTAACAGGCTTTAAACTGTACAGCTGAGTTAGTTTAAGAGTTTTATTTTTAAATATCCCCATCAACAAAATATATTACCAAAAATGTATATAGCCCCCCCCCCCCAAAAAAAAAAAAAAAAAATACAAATTGAAGAATTCTGAAAATTTTAATCCAAAAAATTATATATATAAGAGCTTATATGTTTTATTTTCGAATAGTAGATGGTGTCTCAGTAAAGAGTACTGTGATAAACGTGGAGGCAGTCCTTTTATTTTAGAACGTTTAAATAGTTTTTTACGGGTAAGGATATCACTTGAATTTAGAATCCAATAATAATAATTATTAATTAATTAATTATTTTACCTAGAAGAGCTTTTTCTCTCCTACTAGGGCTAGGAGCGTTCCTTCAAGACCCCACGAACGACTTCCAGCAGGAAGATTCTAGCAAATCAAATGAGTAAAATCCATATATAAACTCAAGTAAAACCAGTCATGATAACTGGATACCATCAAATATTCTTTGAGAAGTTTTGATATATTTTTTGAGTCTTTGCACGAAGTCTCTATTCATTACATTTTTAACGAACCGTTTCCTATATTTGATCTTTTGTTCAGCAACATGAATGAAATTTCATAGCATAGGGAAAATCGAAACCGTAGATTGTTGTATATTCAATTCGACACAAAGATTGTAGGGAATGCTATTAATCGTAAATTGGCTTAAGCATAATCAGAAGAATAATGATTCACAAGAACGTTAGAAATAATTAAAGAAATCCATTGAATAAATTAAATCTTAGAGAACTGTATGTATTCGTTATAATCAAATTGATCTTTTTTTTTTCCACTGCTGAAAAATTCAAAAGTATTCTTGGAGAATTCTATACAGTTAAAAAACTTGTTAAGCCGGATTAATTGGGACCATAGACGGTCCAGGTTAACCGAAGAAAGGTAAAAATGAAACAAAATAAAACGTACTTACAGAAAAGGGTCTTCATATTACATAAATCAATTTCATATTTATTCATATAATATTTACAGAAGATAAAGACATCTGCTTTACGAACAATGGAAGTGAGCTTAAAATGGTTTAACTGCATTTTCTATTTAGACAATGTAGCACCTTATTACTGTCACTGGTGGTAAGAAGTACAACTAAGATTTTGTTGAATATGGATAAAGACTCCCCCACCACTACCCATTCCCTTCCATACGTTCATAGCTGTTGGAAGATTTCAGTAAAGAAGATAATTTTCAAAACATGGAAGAAACGAAAAAATGTTATGAAAATTTGCAGATCGCTTCTCAAACGAGAAAAAAAAAATTATGCAAACTGGTAAGGATTATTCGGAGCTCCGAGTTAAAATAATCCTATATATATATATAACAACTATACTATTTACATAACTACATCTCTTTAAAATAGCACATACAGTAGTACCTCTTAGTGATTGACATCCACCGAGTCAAGCATTTTATCCTTTAATTATAGATAAATACGTACCACACTATTTAGAGAGAATGGGACAACATAACTGGCTTTCAAATAGAGATATCCTTTTCAACAGATACTAGAAAAAATTTGGTCATATCTGTGTTTATAAAAAGGTCTTGTTATTCCATCTCAGTTTTATGATATATTATTTGGAATTACACTAATAAGTAATTTAACAGCCAAAAGAGCCATTTCTTTTTATTGTAAAGTTGAGAGTGTTTGTTAACACCTAAGCTGGGGGGGAAAAAATGAAAGGAAACTTTTTATTTTTCAAAAATTGTCATCAAAATCTCCTTCACAATATTTCGAATCCTCTTAACGTTCTAAAATCGGATACCTGTCGCCCTAAAGCCTCCTACAGAGATTCAATACCTCTCTCGGCTATCAAAAATCAGCTTCCAAAAGCGTGCCCAATACAGAGCTGTCACTTCTACAAGAAGAAAGGGTGGGAGGGAGTTAGAAGTAAAAATCCGTGCGATCGCATTCTATGCCTACCCCCCTCACTTCAATGTAATTACAATGGTGGGTTGGGCAAGAAAAACGTTTACCATCCCGCACCGTAATCAGCGCATTCCCATGTGTCCTGAGCGTACCATGCAAATGAGACCCGTTCGCGTCAACCCCCTGAAAAAAAAAATAAAATAAAATCGAAAAGATAAAAAAAAAAATGTATACAGTTTCGTGTCTTCTGCTGAGTGGGCGGGTTGGGGTAAATGGGGGGCGAAATCATCGAATAGGGGGAGGGAGGAGGCGAATAGAATTCTGTCGCATCGACGAGGAAATTAAAGCTCTATGAAATAAATTCTTCGAAATAATTTATCATGTTTTTCGGGGGCTGGTCAGCTAGCAATATGTGCCCCCCCGAACTGTCTAGTTCGTTTTCCAAAGATTAAGCTCCGGCTAGAAGCGCTTGCCGGAGTGGGGGGTTGGTGGGATCCCCGGATCGCTTGGCAGCCGGATGATTGATGTTCGTTCCGGTCCTCGCCAGCCCCTACACACTCCCCTTACGGCAAAAGAAGAGCTGGAGCAGTGGAAAAAAGCATACATATACATATATATATATACACACACATAGAAAGAGAGTGAGAGAGAGAAACGTGTGCGCGCGCATACTGAGAAAGGGAAGAGCATGAAAAAAATCCAGGAGAGAGAAAGAGAGAGAGAGAGAGACTCGTTCTTTTTCCGTCTTTGCAATCCATCATCCTGTCGGCTTAAATTAACTTGCAGAAAGATAAAATTTTGCGAAAGATGCCCGGGTAAAAACACCTTGGCGCTGGGTCTTATCCAGGGGGTTTGCATTTCTCATTTACAGTCGGACTACTCGGGGTGTCTCTCTCCCTGTTCTGTCTATCGCCTGAGCCCACCCCTTTCTCCACCCTGCGCCTAGATTTTTCTCAAGTTTTCGGTTCTCTTTTCGCTCCCAAAGCTGCCAAAAGAGAAAGAGGATGGTTCGTTTTTTTCTATTTTTCTTTATCCCCCACTACCCCTGCGCTACACTTTGGAGATGGTTATTGGACCAACACTGGGAGAGAACGTTTTCCGGTGGAATGATACGAGGGGGGGGGGGAATCGCGTGTTCGCCTCAGATTTAACTATTGACCGAGCACTGTGAAATTGCGATTTGCACTTCTGTCCGTGAAATGTGCCTTTCAATTATAAACTGAGGGTTATATACGTATATATTTTATGAACATTGTTTAAAAACGCATTGTGTATATAAGGATACAAATTCTTACTAATATATCATTATGTAATTTATTCAAAAGAAAAATCTCAATACTTTATCATCCTTAGATTTCTATTTACTGCAATGAAGCTTAGCGTGATTTTTTTTACATGCTGCAAAGGGTATTCATATGTAATAAATAAATATTTTAACTCCATTTCCACTCCACTGTTGCAGAGTTGTTTCCATTGGGTCGTAGGTTCGATTCATTATGCCACTAAATATTCGGCGTGCAGAGGGCTTATGATACACGTAAAAGGTCTCGAGATCCTTGGTGGTTGGCCTGGAGTGGAAGTTAGGAAGGCGAAGTGCAATTCAATATCAATGTAACACGAATATCAAATGTAATCCTCGTCATTTGAAAATTTCTCTTATTTACGAGGTTCATTGTCAACAGCCTTCGTGTTGCTTAAGTGCGTTGTTAAAAAGCAATCAATCAACCAAGGGGAGAAAGAGCATTGACTCAAAATTTTTCATGACAGCAGCTTCCGAAAATATTTTGTCAACAATCTGGATTGCTAATTCTCTCCTATATTGAAAGGATTTTTAATTACTAAAAATATTTTTTATACAAGATATAAGTTTTTACATAGGATTCACATAATCGTTTTACAAATGTATTTTAGGAATCTAGTCACACTCATAATGATAGTATAAAACTCTAATATTATCTAATACCTAAAGTAATGAAACAGAAATTTAATAATCATCATAAAGGAGGTAAAAAAACTATTCATAATAAATATAGAAATAATAGCAGTTGTTTTTAATAACTTACTTTGATTTACTGAAAATTATTCAAATTATAATAGATATTTTTTTGTATCGAGGCAAACGGTTTGATAGCTATTTACAGAAAACAAATGTACAGCATTAGAGATATATAAAACATTTATTTCTGGATTTATCATAACATTTCTTCAACATGCGCTTAACACTAATAAAGGAGTAACATACAGTATTCCAATTTTTTTCATAGGTAAGTAAATAAAAAAAAACCGAACAAAAATAATAAAAATAAAATCTAATAACAGGAAAATATGTTCTATGCGCAGTTTTGCAGAACATATTTAGCCATCAAAGGTGCTAACTCTATAATTATTATTTTCTATCTTGAATGATTACCTAAAAATTCTTAAGTAAAACAACAACGAGTATTTCTACGCATACGAGTATTACTGCATTATTTATTCCATCGTCATCTTCAATGTAAAAGCATTCCAAACGTAATAACTTTTACCGAACAAAAAAAAAGCCGTTTTTTGATAACAAAAAGAATAAAATGAACGTTTACGTTATGAAAATCATTATTCAATTAAATATTAGAATAAAACAAACGATAAAATATCGAAGTGGACGATAAAACTCTTTTCAGATATTAAAAAAAAATAACAAACGATTAATTATTAAATTGAATGTATTTTAAATTAAATGTAATTATCGCTGACGTAAAGCGAATTAATTTTTAAGTGTGTTTTATTTCAATCCAGTTAAAAATTTAGGAGATATTTGTTATGGCAATTTTTCTTAAAATTTAGTTCATTACTGGTGAAAGCAAGCATCAAACATATTCACAAAAAATTTTATGATAGTATTTTGAAAAGCACTCGAGTGTCTATTTTGTCATTCACTAAAATAATAACACCTATGGTGGCATTGTGAGTATTTAAATTACGGTGTTACATTACCTATTGTTTCAAATAGGTAACTAAAATTCCATAAAAATTGCGTTTCTTACCTAAAGAAAGCATAAGACGAACTAAAAGTAACAGAACTTTTTCAAAAAAAAAAAAAAATGTTACATCTCATGAAGCTCGGATGTCATCCAGTGATAATCATTAATCTTCATCATTTCATTCTATGTGTGCAATTTTCCTATTCTTGTAACTAAATTAAGTAGTGAACAAAACTATAGAATTCCATAAAAGTGAGTTTCTTATCTAAAAAAATGTAATGACGAGCTTAAAGTAAAAGCGCTTCTTATATTTAAAAAAAAAAAAAAAACACCTACAAGATTCCATCGAGCTCCGAAGACCTTTCGCCATCCAGTGATAATCCTTGACCATCATCATTTTATCCAATGTATGCGATGCTCCTTATATTCAAAGTAAATTTAGTGATAAATGAAACTGAAATTCCATGAAATTGCATTTTATTTATATAAAAAAACATAATATCATATAAAGTAAAAAAAATCTCCCTTTTTTTTCAAAAATACAACATCCCATTGAGCTCGGTAGACTTTTGACATTTAGTAATAATCTTAACCTTCATCATTGCATCCAATGTGTGAGATATCCCTTTTATTCAAACTAAATTAAGTAATAAACAAAACTAAAATTCCATAAAACTGCGTTTCTTATCTGAAAAACATAAGACGAGCTTAAAGTAACAGAGCTTCTTCTTTAAAAAGAAAAAAAAAAAAAACATCCCATCGAGCTCGGAAGACCTTTGTCATTCAGTGATAATCATTAACCTTTTTCTTCCCTTCGCGTAACTTGCGAAGTGAATTAATTTTTACCGAAAATTGATCTGACTTGCCGTTGATTTATGGGCCTCTCTTAATTCGTACCAAAACAAAAAACTTCCCTTAAAATCCCACCCGAATGTATTCTAATCGAAGCTTCATTTAAGCCGGTGGAGAGAAGGCAAGAAAATAGGAAGAAGGGGTGCACCGTTTAAATGAATAGCACAAATCCGTCTCAGGAACCTCATCAGGCGTCTGAAAATCGCAGTAAGTTCGAAAAGAATCAGCTGCAACGGTATAAATTAAAAGCGAAAACCAGTTTAAAGAATGCTTAAAATTACATTTCTCCCAATTTCATTAATCATCGCGACTGAAAGAAGAGAGGATGCATGCCACTGACTTGGCTTCTGGGTCGGGGTTGCTACTTGGCGAGATGTATCGCTCTGACAGGGCTAATTACTTGGGTATTGAAAATTCGATGTAATCTGCGTGGGAAATGGATTTAAATTGTAATATTTTTTCAGAATTTAGAGTGTAATACGCGAAAAAAATGCTCGAATTTCTTGGTGGAAGATAAAAGAAAGCTTTTTCAAGGCTCAGAAGAAAAGTTTAAATTCCATAGAATTTTTTTATAGGAATATTATGATACATCGTCTTCGAATTAAATATCGAAGAATGCTGTAAAATATAAAAAAAACAATAATATTCCGGTCAACCGACCAAAAGTATGACAGAAATAAGAAAATATCACTTAAAAATCAATAATACTTAGCAAAACTTCATATTTTATGGAAATGAGCATCAAATTTGTGAATCAAAATAGCTATATTAATTTAGAAAGAAGTTATGAAACTTAAATATGTTTGTATAAGTAAACTTTAGAGAATTAAATTACTATTCGCACTAAAATATTAAATAAAAAGGAATGAAAATTTTAAAACCTATCCAGATATTTAACAGTCATTTATTAATAAATCAATATTTTGACCTGTGTTCCCTTTGATTGTCATTAACGCGTACGATACAAACAGAAAATGGCTCATAAAAATTATTCTAAAGGAAATTTATTCCCACAAATTGTGCAAAAAAAAAAAAAAAAAAAAATCATTTCGTTTGACTGCTAAATGCTAACGGTTTTAGAAAGAAAAAAAAAAATTCAAATGTAAAAGGTTTTTTTTGCAAGAACATTCACTGTATCGTATTATAATCAAAAAGTATAAAAACATGCAATATTAAAGATTGATTTGATGTGTCTTTAATTCATAAGAAAATGGAATGAAACGACTTACACTTTTACAATACGATCAAATCATGAAGACGACGCAATTTTTTTTGACGCTTCACTGTTTCTAACTTCCATGACCATTGTAGCCTAGTGGTCATGGTCATGGACGACGTTGTCTTTGTCGAGTCGGGATTCGAGCTCTGATACAACTAAAGACCCGCAGCGTAACCAGGACTGATGCGAGACTACACCTTCTCCCTTTGGCATGGTGTGGAAGTTTAGAGGAGGAGTGCCAACTCAGTGTTGTCTATGTCATCTGACCGAGACTCAAAATTACGAGGTCCGTTGTCAATAACCCTCGTGTTGTTTCTGAGAGCGACGTTAACATAACTATCACAATCATAGTCTCTAACTTCCATGCTATATCACATCGTACTCTTCAGAACTAGTTATTTTTAATGCAAACGATCATCACTAGTTCACAAAGCTATCTCTGATGGAAACGAGTCATTGGTCTTCAGAATAATGTCTACTTTATTGATTAATTTTTCTTATACAAATTTGTTTTCCAAGATAGTGTTATTAATAAGACATAAAATTCGATTTTTGTGACAAAATAAATCTTTATAAAATCTTCATAGACGATATTAGTAACAAGATTTGACAACATTTAACAATATTCCAACAGCCACGTTTTAACGTTAACAACTTGGCGATGAAGGTGACTCACTTCGTAGTCGAGGGAGACTTTTTCTTCCACCGCCAAAACGCGCCAACGATGTTCCATACGGTTTTGCAGCGAAATTCGAAATCATTTAGAAACCATCTCCGGCTCGCCTAATGCCGTTTCATTAGTTTCGCATGCAAATTACGCGATGGGCCTAGCATAAATAAATGGACGCACTGTCTGTAACCATTACTTTGCCGTTAATTTGCTCTCATTTGTCTCTGGCCCGGTGTCAGCCGCAGAACTCGCAAGGTAGGGGGAGAAGTCACATTAAAAGTCGGATTTCCCGAATATCCGATTCGCTTTTTCTTGCTCCCGATTTGTGTAATTGTCTTGAAGAGGAAAGGGAATTAAAACACTTGTCTTCTCTTTGTTGGAATCTGAGCCGACGCTCTCATTTGTTCTCTTCCACTCCCTCCCCCTTCTGTATTTGGCTTAAATATGGCGCCGCGTTTTCTTTGTAATTTATTGAAGTAAAATCGCTTAACGATCGTTTTGATTTTTGTTTCGTTCTTTCCGGAAGGAAAATCGGTTGATTTAATCTGTGCCTTGTTGGAAACAATGTTAATTGAATTTGTGCACCCTTATTTCACTCCCATTTTCTCATACCTGTGAGGACCATTGTTTAAATGCCTAATGCTACTTTGAACAATCCGGGATTTACGTTTAAATTCAAATTTCGTTTATTTTTCCATACGTAACAAGCGAGGCTTATCACACTACCTAACATAGATATTCTCATTGCATTGCACTTCACGGTTTTGCTCGGTTTATACAGATTTTTCTACACATAAGACATTTGGTTTGCAGTGTTTCTTTTAAAAAAGCTTTATTTAACGTATTACATACGACAATGACAGTGGTCGCGGTAGCCTAGTGGTTATGGTTGCGGATTCAACTGGCGATTCTCTTATCGAGCCATGGTTCGAGACCCACCGTGTAGTCGGGCTGATGCTTGATAAATCTGGTCGAGGTTCCAAGTCCTCCCGTTGGCGTGGAAGTTTGGAGAGGGAGGCGCCAGCTCAGGTATCGTCCCCGCCATTTGACTAAAGTTCGAAATAACGTCTCGTGTTGCTTCTAATTTCGACGTTGATAAACAATAAAAAATCATAACAATTTGACTTATAATATTTTTATCTTCTTGGTCCTATACTTATTTTATACCTATATATATATACACAATAAGTATGAACTATTGGGTTTAACTTAATATAACGGCTAGCAGTTGTGAAAAATTAATTCATAAGCAATATGTTTTAAATTAATATGCAATTATAATAATATTTAATTGCATATTGGGTGATTCATCATTATTAGCAGGGGGGGGGGGAGTTTTCATTTTTATTTTATTCATCATTAAATAAAAATGAAAACTTCCAAACTGAAATGTGAAAGAATTATTAAAATGCATATATAGTATTATATAACAAAGCTATTTTATGAATATATGAATGGCTGAAGCTATTTCGGTAAATAAAAAAAGTATTTAACAATATGAATTCGAATGTTGTTAAAACTTAAGACCTAAAAAGATATAGTTGGCTTACAATATCCATGGAATACAGAAAATCCAACAAAATCATATATATAAAGTATTATTATTATTATTATTATCAATTTGATGTTGCTCATATATTCTTTTTATACAACGAAAACAATAAAATTCTATATTTTATCATTTATCTTGATTTGTAAACAAAAAGTGTTTGTGCTCGGAATATTGGCGAGATTTTTTCTGAATTAGTTTATTAATATTTACTCACGCAAGGCGTGTTACTAATCTGTTTTCTTTTCTTTCCCGCAATATGAATGTTTTACAAAATTATGCATTTTTGAATAAATGATACAGCTAATCTAAGAAATACATACAACGGGTTCCTATTTTTAAAATCATGTAAGATAATCTGATATAAAGACCACTTACCTACCTAACATTCCGCTGAATGGGCTAGATAGTATTAAAAATAAACTGATTTTCGGAATAAAATGATTTGTACACAATTTGGGGAAACAAAGACAAAAAAAAAAAGTTTATAAGAACAATTTCTTCCGAATATTTATATCTTTTTTTGTTACATTTGGCTGTTCAATTAGTCCAATTCCAAAGCCTTTAATTTTGAACTATGGTCGGTTGATGTGGTCGATACTTGAGCTATAATCCCACTCCTTGCCCTCATAACCACGCAAAAATGAAGATTTTGTGCCCCGACAGATTTAACACGCATCAGCCCTTTCTACATGACACCCATTTTACACAAAAACAACTGTACGATATCAAATATTCCAAAACAACTGACTTCATTTTTAGTTCAATGTCTGCAAGAGAAAATCTGTGAACCACCTTAATAAAATGTTTGAGCTAATTATAAGATAATGCAGTTCTATGATAAGATTGCTAACCTTACAGGTGAGGTAGTGGATTCCAATCCTGGCTACTCTTGCAGCGACTCACTTCAACAATTACGACAGAAGTTAAACGCCATAGTAAATAGTCAGTGGAGGAATCCTTTTTGATCTAGTTGATAAGAGCACAGAAAAATGTATCAGGTCATTTTTTTCTTCGGACACAATGATTGAAGGTTTAAATTGCCGAAGATACCAGGTTTACAGTCCTCCTCTGTTACGGAATAGCCCCCCCCCCATGTGGATGGAATCCACTGATCCCGCTAAACGCTAAAATGTCTCTGTGTACAATATCCGAGATTTAAATGTGCTGAATTCGATTGTATATATATGTTACATAGTTGTGCAATAATTGTTCATTTATTTTTACATTATGTTAATAATCAGCATCCACAACATGATCACTGTCGTTCCTAAATGGCCCGTTTTTTTTATAGGTTACGAGACGACAGAGGAGATATTGTTGATTCCAAAGAACGACTCTATGGGTTTGACAGCCATCGTATGAAAGACCAGGCATTTTTGAATGGTGAGTAATCTATTCAAAGCAAAATATTTGTTAATCGGAAAGTAATGCAAAATATATAGTAAATCAGGTCACATAATCTTCTTCAGTACTTATATTTTAATTATGTTAATACAATTGCTAGTTATTTTTCTTGAATTGTCCTACTGTCAGTCTTTATTTAAATAAATTGTCAATGTTTTACATAAACAGCATTTGTTTTCATGCGTTAACGAACTAAATAGTGTTCTTCTATCTTATAAAGAGATTACAATTTAATCTTTAGACGTTTAAGTGTATTTAAGTAGTAAAAGTTAAAGAAGGAAAAAAAAGTTAATTTAAATTAAAGAATAAGAAAAAATTAGCTTGAAAAAATCAAAGAAATAATCAATTAAAAAGAAAAATTCATTTTTTATCAAAATAAATAATATTCGTGTACTTATGAAGTTCGAAAATTTTATAATGATTTCTGAGGTGATTTTTAAGCTGTTACACAAACATAAAGCTAAATATCAATAAAATCGAACATCTATTAGTATTTTTAGAAAGCAAGTGAATTATTAAAAAGTATTTAAATTATTCTCTTTTTATAGACAATATTTAGAACTCTTATTATTTATTTATTTATTCCTCAACTCCTAATATTTTGATTTCTTCAATAATGAAATGAACCAAACGAAAGATACGTTCCAAAGAAAACAAACTATGCAAAGTTTTTTTCAAAGGATAGATTAAGCTACCCAAAACTGCTAATTTTTTTTAAAAATAATTATTAAATTATTCACTTAAATTTTAGAATTAAAGCAAGTGATAAAATATTGAAATGGACAATAATGTGCTTTCAGATATTAAAATTAAAACAAATGATAAGTTATTAAATTAAATATATTTTAAGTTAAAGATATTTATTACTGCCGTAAAGAGAATCAATTTTTACATATGTTTTATTTCAATTGAATAAAAAAAATTAGAAATTTGTCATGACATATCTTATAAAATTAAGTTCATTACTGGTGAAAGAGTAGGCATCAAATATATACGTAAAAACTTTTAAGATAACATTTTTTGACATATTTTTTTGAAAATAAATTTCAATGCTGGTGAAAGCAGACGTAGAAAAGTGCTCGGGTGACCATTTTTGTCATTGACTGAAACAATAGCCCTTTGGGCAGCTACTTAAAAGTATGTAACGTCATTAAAAACAGGTTTTATATTCATTTTATTATGGAGAAGAAATCAGAGAATTTGTTACAAATTTAATTCTCTCTTTCGTGTCATAATTTAATCAATATCTTCGTAAGCATAAGCATCTTTGCTCCACTACTCCACAGTTTAGAAATCTTTCACTTGCTTCTTTATTTTGCTTCTCTTTGCACCTCTTTTGACTGCTGAGCTTTTTCTGCCTTTTTTATTTAATTTCTTAAATCGATGTTGTTAAAAAGAATCTCTCATTAAGAGCAATAATTCTATCTTATGATCTAAAAATTCTAACTATTATCTTTGTAAGCATTTAGGAGAGACTTGACAGATGGAAAAAAAAAATTTAATATAAAATCAAGCATCAAGTTTATAAGTATTTCATATTATTACTATCATCACTTTTCACAAAATATACTCATTATTTTCATGGAAAGCAGCTAAAAAGCAGAGGAGGGGGGAGAAAAAAAAAACTCTTACAACCTCATGAAAACTGTACTTATCTCAGAAACCCTAATATTAATAAAGTAACCAATGACGTTATCCAAGATTTTCACAATAAAAACACCTTTTACAGCAAAAAATATTATTGGCTTGAGCTTAAATGGGGTAATTCTACCAAAATGTATGTACTTAAGATTTTGAAAGATTCAATCTAATAGTAACTAACATTTTAGTGATTATTTTACAACCTTTCCCCAATTTCTCTCACATAATCGCAATTATTTATTTATAATTGAATTGAAAATGATTCTTTTACATTTAATTATTCAGAACCCATTACACGAATAACAGAAACATAAAAAAAATTCATAATTTTTTGTATATGAATAAAACACTAAAACTTCGAAAATTCGATCATTTTTTGAATAAATTTATTGAACATCGATTCTTACACCAACTGCATTTGAAATCGAAAACTCAAATGAATCTTAAATACTAACTGGAACTGGGAGCCTCCATCTGTCAAATCTCTCCTCTGTATAGTATCGGCAGTCTTTGGGGTTAGCAGAGAAGTAATTTTGATTTTTCTCTCCCTCCCTTTTTTGTGGATTTAGGCTACTTCTGGCTTCTTGCAGGGGCCCAGGCCAACGGCCACAGTCCCGTCCTCAACCTGAGCCAGCACTCGAGCCGGCCCTCCAACAGCAGCGCCAACAGTAACAACAACAATAACAACCCCACCACCAACGGACCGGGCGGTGGGGGTGTAGGAGGAGGAGGAGGAGGAGCAGGGGGAGAGAACAGCGGCAGTGAGAACGCCTACAACGATGGTGCCGACGATGATGACAACGACAGTGAAGATGATGATGACGATGACAGGGAACAAGGTAACCAATATCTAACTATGCAACCCCTTCTTATAGTACCCAACTATATGCTGTGGTCCATTAATGTTGAATATCATCAAATATTCATCGATGTTGAGGCATTGTCTAATACTTCGAATATCTCCAAAATTTTACCGTAAAATGACGATTCATATTAATGATTATTTTGTGATAATTAAAACAAAGACGTAAATATTGAGCGCTATTTTAAGAACCTCTAAAAATTAGCTTTTTAATATTTTTTAATCAATTTTCATTGAGGATATACATTCCTCCAGACATGATGCACAAGCCAATGTAACCTTTCATCTCAAACTTATGTTCTGTTTAACGTTAACTTCATTTTAAACATTAGAAACAGTATTGAATCTAATGAATATTTATTGATGTCTTAGTAACACCAGTGTTTTCAATTATTTAATATACAGTAGTTCCTCATAATAATGACATCCACTGTGGCAAACATTTTGCCCTTTAAATAGAGGTATCCCTTCATAAGAGGTTAATACATATACTAAGGGAAGAGGTTTGTACATATACTTCAAAGGGACAAAGAATTGTCCCTGAAATAGAGGTGTCCCTTATTCCGAGGTATTCCTTTCAAGAGGTACTACTATCCCTTTGTTGATTTGCGACTGTTTTCAATCTCAATATCGGTAAAATAATATCTAATCTACCACATCGATTTATTTACATCTAATAAATCCTTCCTGATAAATATTTCGGGTAATTTATTAATTTCTATATAAAGAATCATACATGCCTTCGAGACAATTAAAATATAGCGTCCCCCAATGTTACATTCAGATTTTTTCAGACTAATATCAACTGTTAGTGTTAGAAATAAGCCCCTTCTTTCGCCTTCTCTTCCAGACCTTAGTGACAATCCTGATGTTAGTAGTACAGCCAACACGGACAGGTTAACGTCAAGTCAACACCAGCTAGCCTATCCGACCATGGGTGGTGATGTGTGTCCGATCCCTGGACAGACAGCCTCTTCCATGGAAACTCTCCTCAGAAACATACAAGGCCTTCTCAAAGTCGCCGCTGACAATGCCAGGCAACAGGAACGACAAATCAGCCTAGAAAAAGGTAATCTCTTGGTTGTTGAGGTCATATCGTCCTCTTGATAGCCCTTTTTATATTAAGAACTTACGCTGGTAATCCGTAAGGTATCTAGTACATGTAGTTGGGACCTCAAGGCTGTTTTCGTTAACCCTATGACTGCTTATCCAGCGATTTTCGCGAGTATCTAAAATTGATTTTTTACACCTAATATTGATTTATCTTAGCATCTGTTGTTATGTATTTTAATTAATTTATTAATTATTGTTTTCGTTAACGTTGCACTGAGAAGCAATAAGAGGGTATTAGCGAAGGGCCTCGTAATTTTGAACCTCGGTCAAGTGATGAGGACGACATCCTGCTTGTCTCTTCCCTCATCAAGCTTCCTCAATGCTCCTTAGAAAGGATTTAGCCTCACTACACGACGGGTCTTCAATGTTGTCATAACAACAATGGCGGAAACAACGCTAATGGCAACCACGATCATTAGGAAACAGCAGCCATACATGTTTATGAGATCTAAATTAATATTCAAAAAAAAAATCTTTGAAACAAAATTATGCTACATATTTAAATTCCTAAATATATGTAATATTTCGGATATATAATAAAAAATAAGCAATTTTTGAAGCGATTTTGTTAAGCAATCCAGTAGTCAAAGGGTTAAATGTCAAAGAATCTGATCCCAATTCGAAATGAATTTACTAGCAGAAAAATGTCCAAATTTTTCTTGCGAATATATGTTTTATAGTAAATACGCTCATATATTGTTTTTGTCTTTGAATTCATAAATATTTTCCAAATGCTCAGTTTCCCCCTTCAAAATGTAAAGTGAAAATGAATGACAAAACGAAAGACAAAAATGAATAGCAGTAAAAAATATTCTGTTTTCTATATTATAGTGCAGTAAGATTGTGTTGGAAGCGATTTTATATTTAAAATAATATTCCAAAGTTAAGTTCAATTTTAGAAAACATTCGAAGGCAGCCTAAAGAGAGATAATGTGCTTAGGCTGATATTTATATATATACTCATATATAACTGACTATCACCACTGATTTTACTCATATTTAATTGACTATTACATATGTCCTAAAGATATGTAGCATATGTTTTTACTACTTGCAGGAGAAATGCGTAAGTTGATGTGTTTTAAACATGCGTTAAATGTTGGGTTGGTGTGTATTTCCAACAATACACAAAAAGTGTGGTGAAATATGAAAATTGGGACTGAACTTCAAAGTCTGTGAATTTATCAGACTCTTCAGTTGATAGAATGACATTTATAGACTAAGAAAAATAACGTATCTAGCAATAAGTATTTACATACTTTTATTTGAAAGAAAAAGCATTGAAATGTACTTATGCACAAATACATTTCTTGATCACCTCGATTGAAATTCCTGATAATCTTACAGTGTCTCCACTCATATAGAAATATTAATTTTTATTTTTCTCGAACCAAATAAAAGTCTAGTTCTAATGGAATAATTATATATATATATATATATATCTTCAGACTTTTTTCTTGGGAAAGGATGCGAAATTAGTGTATTATTTGTAAACGGAAAAGAGATGGTGTAAACTATTTAAACCTACTGTTCAGGTGAACTAATAAAGTAGTTCCGAAATACTGAATTTCAAACAAAATAATACTCCATCTTATAGGTTGGAATTAAAAATTATATATATGGTTAATATTTAACTTACTATTCTAACTAAAGTAGTTCTGAAATACTGAATTTCAAACAAAATAATGCTCCATCTTATAGGTTGGAATTAGAAAAAACATATGTATGGTTAATACTTAACTTACTTAAAAAAAACTAACTTACAAAAATATTATATATTTATGATTTTTAAAAGAAAATATGTAATTCAGTATTTAATTATTTTGATGAAATACATTTTACATGGTTAATTAAACTAAAAGGAAAGATTTATAAAGTTATCAATCTGTGCTAAAGTTATAAACTTCATTTTTAATTTCTTTGCATACACCATTCGAGACAAAAAAAAAAGAAAGCTCAAAGCAAAAACATAAAAATAAGTTTTAGTGAATCTCATTGAAAAAAGAAATCACTACCAAATGACCATAATCAGCATTAAATACTCCAGTATAAATTTAAGATCACTTTTGCATTCTCCATTTCCAGGTCGTTAACGAGGCTTAATCATATAAATAACTCCTTAACACAATTATTTATATATGAATAACAACAACACAAAAATCTTCTGAAAAACGAAATAAAAAATAAGAAAGAGCATCAGTATTTATCACCGATAATTTCCTCCCACGAATGTTGATGCACATTTAAACGGTCCGCACCACAACATAAACCGTTCTCTTCCTCAAAATTAAGAGTGGAAGTGTATAAAGAAAGCGAGATGGAAGAAGAGAAGAAAAAAAAAAAACAACCCTTGCCATCCACAAAAGCGTAATGAAGCTTTCATAAATACCAACTCCCTCTCTGATAAATTCCAAACCTCCCTCTTAACATGGCTCCAGGCATAAGTACTTAGAGCGAGCACCACAGAGAACACTTTACCGCAACTCCTTCCTATATTTATAAAACGACTTCTCTCTCTGGAAATCGAATTCGAAGATTGTGTTGGGACTTAGCAGAAGAAGGGAGGGAAGAGTGAAATTAACAGAACAACCCCCTCCCTCCGTCCTAAAGGTAAGAAAATATGACGACCAGGTGCTAGTTACGACTGAGTGTGTCGGGTACAAAGGAGGAGGCCCACCAGCATTGGTTCCTCCATTTCATGCTTCTGCACATTGGTGTAGACTTTCGGTGGCGAAATCTAATAAAAACGTCAGTGCTGAAATATGCCTCCCACCATATAGATAAAGTAGAAGGTACAATGCGCGAACTGCTTAATTAAGAATGGACAGTTTGTAGCTTGCGCACAGGAGGTGCTCAGAAGAACAGTGGTGTGAGCGGGGTTTGTATTTTATAACATTGTTTCGGAGAGACTGGATTATTTTGGAAAGCTAATTTCTTTTGTTATCCTTCTCGATTAGCTTTACTTTGCATTTTTTTAATCTCATTTCCTTCTTCATTAAAAGGGTGACTCCTTTTGCATTTCATTTTGGTATTATGTGGTATTCGAATACTTTCGAATATTTTTCTGGGGATTTTTCAATATGCTAAAATTATTTTTTTGAAGATTCTTAACGAGAGATATGCATGCTTGTACCCAATTGAAATTGTTTGTGAAGACTTAAGAAGAAATAGTAGAAAACAACCCGATGCATCAAGAATATGATTATTTGTTTACTGTGGTTTTTGAATCTGAGAAATTGAAATGAATACAAGTATGAGTAAGAAGCAAAACATTTAAGGCTATATTATTTGTAAATTAGAAGTTACCAGTATTCGGATTTAAAGTAATTACTCGTAGATTAAATTACCAACTAATCAAAATCACTTTTTTTTAATTATTTTTAAACAGAAGAAAAGTTATATTAAACTATGAAGCCTTACCTTTGAAAAGGAAACATGGTCTCCAAAAATAAGAAATAGAACCTTGTTTAAACGGACTCCATTAAGCCAGACATTACTGAATCCGGGCATATATTTTAATTTTAGTTTTAGTTTATTAAATTAGATTAATAAGCACAAATTAAAAGCTAGCCCGTCATGTTCTAAGTAGGATTTTTTCCAAACTCATACATATTATGCCAGTAGTGTATCAATTTGAATTAGGTCTTGTGCAATTATTTACCATTTTGCTCCATCTTATTTCGAATTACATGTTCTTTTTAATGTACAGAATGTTTCGCTTTATACCTTGGCTCATTTTATAGGTTATCTGAATGATTGAAACCACCACAAATTATAGGTTCCTCATAAAGTAAAATAACAAATAAAGATAAAAAATCATTAAGCAGGAAGAGTGTATTGAAATCTTTTAAACATTTTACTGTACACATTAATTACAGTCCGAAATTCCTCCTGGAAATCCTAACAAAAGAAAGAAAAAGGAAGAACATTGAAAAACATAAACTTCGTTTTAAAAAAAATTAAAATTTTTGCGAACGTTAAAAATGTTTTGTTCAAAACATAAGCAGTTAATAAAGTGACATATTTCGATAATTTCTTTCAGCAGGAACAAGAAATGTAATGAAAAGAAGAAAAAAAACAAAATATGTGTTCCAGCGTTTCTTTTAATAAACTAGGGTGGTTGAATTCTATCCAGGAGGCATTATGGTACAACAGATTAGTGAATTTATTTTTTAAAAAAAGTGTTAAACTAGTGCTTAAACTAAACTGTTATAGTTTTTGTTTGAAATTTCTTTTTGGTTCTACCATTTATTAACTTAATAATTAGTAAAACAAAAAATTATCCTTATCTCATATCAGATAGAAAATTCTTTCGACTGCAATGTTATACAACATTTGTCTCTATTTCTTCTTTAGCTTGCACTTAAGCTTTTATTAATTTCCTCTTTTAAAATTAAACAAATGAAAATCCCCCATAATAAACAGAGCAATTTTCCAAAAGTAATGTCTTCCAAATAAACTTACATTTTTAATAAATAAAAGCCTAAATGGGATTTAACGAATAATCTAAGAGTAACTTATTTCTAAAAATAGAAACAAGAAATATAATTTTTTTTTAAAAAAAAAAGTACATAAAACTGTATTTTGTTCCATTTTAAATGTAATAACTATAAAACATTTCATCTTTTCATTCTTTACAAATGTTATTTTTAAATGAGAAATTTTACTTTTTTATTTATTTATCATTTTCGTTCATATTTCTTATTAATAAGACATCGAGTGCTTATTATCGATTATTAGATTGGAATTTAACCCGGTTAAGTATTCTACAGCTTCTGAAATCATTCAATGAATTCTAAACAAGGAAGTAAGAGGTTAGCAAGAATTTTTATATTCGGAACAATGCCGGTTCGAAACAATGCAAACAACACCTTACATTACTTCTGCGGTATTCCGAACACGATTACCACGAATCGTTAACTTTTCTCGCATTATCCCATTTGTCCCTCACGACCACAAGTGATTAATACTCTTTGAATACCAATGAGAGAGAGAGAGGGAGTGAACTGAAATGATTAATTAATCTATATCTCAAAACAACAAAGCAAGCAAGCAAGGAGATAGCTAAAATCTCATCCGAAAACTTATCCTTCTCCTTCCAAACGACACCAAAAAGAGCGACTCATCCCACTAGGTTCCAGAACCACCCCTCCAATCCTTCCCTTCCCGACCCCCCTACATCCCGGAGAAAAGCGGTTTTCAGATGATTAAATTATGAGATCTTTTCGGTTTTACGAGGAGACATGAAACTGCAAGAGGCAAAGGGTTCCCCATTTTATGCTGGCAGTTAGAAGACTCAGCATGTTCCAATGTTATCTGACCATTATGGTTCCCGTACCGAGATATAATGGTCTTAGGTGAACAAAGGGGTGTGGGGAGTTCTTCTTGCAGAAGCACGCTCGGTAAATCATTAACAAGCGAAACCTGAAAGAAACTGATAAGAACGTCTAATCACCATGTCGCGAGAATTCGTAAACACCAGGGCCTTTCTCTGGCCGGTACTAGGTGGGGGGCGGGACGGAATTCCTCCCCTTCAGGGCAAAGAAACCAAGAAGCTGTTTCTTTTTCCCTTTGGGCATTTATCGCCTCTTTGTAGGTGGGAGGATGCGAGCACTCATGTGGAACTGATCTTGCTCTTCCTCCTCTTGATGCTCTCGCTCCTCGGCATCTCTAAGAGGAACGGTATATATCTACCAAGGGTGGTCTTTTTTTTTCTTTCATTTTTGCTAATTTTTTTCCCCCAGGTTTTATTTTTAAAGTGATATCCAAAGGCACGGGGTTTAAAAAATTGCTCACTTTATTTAGAGGACACTTAGCGGTTTTATTTTTACCTCAGTGTCTTTTCTTCGGAAGGTGTGAGAAGGTTGTCGGAGGTTATGGGAGCCTTATTCTGGGCCTTTTGTGTACCTTTGTCTAGATTTTTCTTCCTCTGGGTTTTGTTTTCTTGATTTGTTAATTGGAGGATTGAGAAAGGACTTCGCTCATGAGATTAGATGATCTCGGAGGCTATTGTGTTCTGCAAATTAATTCCAAACGTGTTTTTGATCGACTTGGAACAAAATAGTTTGATTAATTCATTTATAAGAATAATTGTTTGTTGGAATCAATAGCATTCTGAATTTACTGTCCGATGACTAAATTTCTCAAGTATTATCTTTTAAGTTAACTTGCCTAATTAACTAAAATCTAATCTATGAACCATATTAAAATATTCTTGGTATTTCTGTTTCCTCTGGTTGTTGTTTGTCAGCTATAATACTTGAAAGGCTCAGTTGCATCAAGAAATCTTAGACCATTTTTTTTCAAAAAAACTCCTATAGAAATTTCATGTAAATGCAAACAAAAAATTATGGCGTCATAAAAAGGATGAAAAATTAATACTTCACTGCTTGATCAAGTTTTATACACTGGTATTGCAAATTCTAAATTGATAAGAATTTGTTGAAGTAAAATTTGAAACATAGTATTCCAAATATCGAAAAAGAATTTATAGTAATTATGTTATACACGCGCATAATACTCAATACACTTTTTGTAAATTATTTACTTAGATCAACTACATTGTTTACAAGCACCAAGCCTTAGGCAGCCTTTTTAGTAAAGCAACTGCATGTCCAGGAATTACTGAAATGTCAAAGAAAATTACACTTGAATTTAATTTCAATTGATGATAATTTGAAAATAATCTGTCTCTATGCCTTTCTTTATACGAAATTACTGAATCTTTAACTTAATTTTTAGCGAAAGTTTTTCCTTGCTTGGTAAATGTTTTTTTTTTTTTTTTTTTTTTTTATTGGTTGGGTTAAAGGGAAAATTATTTAAGGCATAAAAAATTTATTGTTTTTTAATATTTTAAATAAATAAAAAAAAAAAAAAAAAAAAAACTTATCGTGTTTATAGAGAATACGGCTAAAATATGATCCAAAAGAATTAAAGATATGGCATTTGTGTAGAAATGTGACAACATTTATTAATCTTCAAATGCATTGAATATTGCTCAATTTTTCTAATTCCTTCAAGCTTTTAAATTAATTTATGGCTTACGATTTAAATTTTGAATGCATATCTAACCTAACAAATCGGGGGAAAATAAAGAGCTATCTCATATTTACAATGATCATTTATTGCCAACATGAACTAACACAGAATTTGCCTCCATGGAATAGAAGCGAAGCCACACAGTAGTTCAACTCTCAACTTTTTTTAAAAAAAAAAAAACAAAATAAAACACTTATGATTGATTTCAAAAAAATTTTCCAATAACACGTCGTAGAAATACGATTGCAACGGAAATACCGAACGGCAATTTATTGCTCTTCCCCAATTTTTTTTTTAAAAACCCTTGCTCGCATGGGGAAAAATATCTAAAAAAACAATAATAAAACAAAAGCAAAAAAAAAAAGGGAAAAATCACGGGATCCGAAAAAATCCCTAGGGATTATTCCCTAAGACGGCGCTTATGAGCGCGCATCTTTCCATAACAGCATAAATATTCTTTTAGTGCTTACACAATCATGATAAACAGATCCTTCTGCACGTGGTGCCGAGTGAGAAGGGCCCAGACTTTCACTGATAAGGAGTCGAGTCGACTTTTCCAAACAAAACTCACAGTACCGATCGCCTTTTTATTCTCTCCAGAAGCCGTTTTAATGGTGCTTAAAAGAAGATCGCCGCCTTCCGACCCCCCTGCCTCCTTTCGATCCCTTCCTCCCTCCCTCCAGGACTCCAAAAGGGTGGCTCCGACTCGATAAGTTTTCTCTCTCTCTCTCGAATATTCTTGGAGAGGTTTTTCCACTAAATCTTCTTCGTTTCAATATGTCTTATCGGAGAAGTGATGCTATGCGTGGATTTGGAAAAAGTCACATTCAGGGTTCGTCATCTTTCGATGTTATAAATGTTCTTTTGATTGCGAGTTGTCGTTCGGAAGCTCATTAGTGAAGAGGTGAATCCGTTCCGCTTTCGGTTCTTTCGATGATTCTTTTTCAGTGCACATATGAGAAAAGGGAGATAGAAATTGAAAAAAAAAGGGGTTAAAAATTTCTTGATGGAGATTTTTTATCCCCTTTTTTCTTTTCTTTCAGAATTAAAATAGCATTTATTACTTCTCAGGTAAATAGAAAGAATTCTTCTGTCTTATTCGTTTGTCGTCTCATTTCTGAATTCTTTTGGCAACGTTCTAAATTAAAAAAAATATATCATCTCCTCATAGTTTATCAATTATAATGTATTTTAGATTTGAATGAATTATAATCTTATTAGTACATCATTTGTTTGGGGTAATAAATGAAGGTGACAGAATGAATAATACGAAACTCTTATCACAGTATTGATAAAATACTTAGTGAAAATCAAAACTGTGTTATTAAAAATAAATAAATAAGATAATAAAAATTAACTTACATAAGGTTATCACTACTATTCGTTCGTAGATTTTCTGTTCCATATTAGGTAGAAATCAGTATCAATGCAGTTACAAAGAAACGTTGCTTTTTTATAACTTTTTCTAAACATAAAATACTCATTGGATGTTATAAATTACCATAATTATTTAAACTGAATTAAGTTCCGAAGAACTTACGCAATAAATAAATTTTAGAGAAGTATAACTCTTTAAAACCTTTCCTCCAAAATAAAATATCAGGGTAAAGTTCCGTATACATGAAATTATCTTATAATTTCACGCACTAAAATTTATTTTAATAATTACAATGATACTTAATTGTATCCATAGTTAAAATTAAATTTTTAAAAAAACTTTAACAAAGCCAGCTAAATAATATTAGTAATAAAAATAGAGAAAAGCTCTTGAATATAATTGATTCTAGGCTTGCTTTGAAGCTGTATAAAAAAATAATCATGGAAATTAAGTTTAAAACATTTTTTTTGTATCAAAATATAAATTTTTATGTTTGAACAAATTTCGTCGTTATTGATTTTTTACATAATGGTATCTGGCATTGATATAGTAAAAATATTTAGTATTCCAACAGCCTTCTCGAATAGGGAAAAATGAGTTTATATTGTATGCAAAGTTTAAGTAAGCCTCTCTTTATTAATTTTAGAGGCAAATTCAAATCAATTAATTTTTAAATTATTTTTAAATACAAAGCAAATCACATTTTAAGCATAATTAATTATGTATGAGAACTAATGATCAATATTGGTATTTGCAGTTGTAAATCAATGTTTAAGTTATGTTTAAGGAACACCTTGCCTAAAATCTATTGTGTATAAAACTTTGAAAACTTGTATAGCACTTATAAAGTTCTATGCACTGAATATAACTATAATTTCAAAAATTAAATTTAATGAACATTTTTTTTAAATTTTTAATTTTATTATTAAAATTATCCATAATTTTTATATAAATATTGCACAATACTTAAAATTTGTGTACGTTTATTAAAAAAAAATTGCGATAATTGCATTAATAAATAACTTTATTTCACATGGTGAAAATATCAGCACTGTAGATGAGAAATCGGTTTTAAGGAAATTGATGCATAATCAGAAATAATCTCATTTTGAGAAAGATACAAATATAGATATTTCTTTTTATGGTGTGGCATCGTTTGTTTATTATATTAAAATTCAGTTTTCGTCCATTCCACTTATCAAATTCTTATTAATGATGCATGTATAGAATGGCAAAGTACTCTATTTTATTAAAGCAATATGAAAAATATACAAAATGCAAAGCCTCTAGAGTCTCATTTCCCTTCATATCTTAGCAATACAATCAAATCTGTAATTGTGCTTTCCTTTTTTGAGCGATTTTTGATGTGCGATGTTTTTTATGTGGTATGTAAAAAAAAGTCCATCAAAAACATAAAATGAATAAAAAGCATTTGAAAGGTAATTTAAAAGAAAGCAACACACGTTTGATCCTTCAGATATCACATCATTCACATTACAAGAAATATATTCGTATTCCATCTCCAATTGTATTGCATTATAGCTTGGCTTCTATCGCATTTTTCTCTTCAATTCATACTTTGGGGACTTAAATGAATTTTCTTCAACTGATATCAATTCAAAAAGAACTTTAAAATTCCAAAATGAGCTTCAATCCTTTATCTCTGGTTGTCACAAGTGGCTAACTAAATAATCATAGTCGCAGGAAACCTGATTACCTACGACATTGTATCACCAAAAATGTCGATTCTGAGCAAACATCTTCAAGTAATAAAAGTGATTTTGAGCGAGTTGTTCACAAGAAAAACTTTTATATTTACGTTTTCTTGAAAAAATTTTATGCTAATAAACCATTTAAAATTGTTCCGGTTGTAAATTAATTTCTACCTTGTTTTCGAAATCCAATTACTTAGCTTTGAGATATATTTGCTATATAAAAATTTTTTATGCGGTCCTTATTTACCGTATAAATTTTGATTGTTGATATATTGCGAACAATATATTTTATAGCTACTTATAAAGCTTCAGAATATTTTTAATGCGGTTCCTCTCCTCCGCACAAAAACATGTTTGGGTGTGTATCCAGATAAAAATAATAAAATTGGCTACATGAGCACAATAAAAGACCACGTGATCTTTCCGGCAATCACACGCATTAAGAATGCGGAAAGCCACCATCTGCTCTTAACAGGTTCCACCGATCATTTACCGTCCGTGACAACTTCCAAGGCATTGATCTCCAATAATTTTCCACACCAACCTCTCTCCATTTTCCTTCGCCCCCCTAAAACTCTGCCGTATAATTCCATGCTGAGGACATAATCCCATCTTTCGAGGGCGATCGCATCTGACCAAAAGCTGTCCCATTGTGTGACACATCGATGAAGTTGACGACTAGTCGCGTCGTGGACTTGGCCACAGGATCTGGTCGCTTTAACGGACGACGTAAGGGTCTAGGTGGCTAGTTAGGCTCAATTCATCATTTAGAAGCCTGCCTTTAATCGATATCGCTCCGACAGATTGAAGGGGGGGGAGTTCCTGAGGAGACATAGGTAGAGCGATCAGTGTCAGTTTTATAATTTTTATTATTCCAAACTCTCCCCTTCTCTTTTGGTCCCCTGAGGGGTCCGTAATTTTTCCATGATGGTGAGATATGTCTCTTAGCTTCTCTCATTCCCATTACATAATTTTATGCTAATATTTTGAGTTCCAAAGTGAGGATTAGCCGAGGGATTTGATGGATGGATGTGTCCGTCCCGGACCAGGATAGTCAAGTTCTGTGGCACAAATGTAGAGCATTGTTTTTTGGTCGGGAGATATCTTTGTCAAACTGTTTGTGGGGTTATTCTTGGGATGATGGATGTGATTTACTTCGAGATTTAGTATTGATGAAATTATCTGGTGAAGGTATACCTCTCGTTCTGGTGAACCATGCACATCGATATCTATAGATCAGTTATCGATGAACTAAGTTCAAAATTTATTTTTCAGATCAGCTTCTAGTACTGAGTTTATCAAAACTTCGTTTTATTTCATTGTAGAATATCGTTCTTTGCCGTCAACAAAATTTTAATATCGAAATGAAATTCGTATTTATAATAGGCTGGAATTCGCTTAAAATTACCAGTTCTCCATAGTGCTATCGTTCAGAAATTTAAACAGGCCAAAAACACTTAAATAGAGATGAAATGAGATACTTACATCATCATTAAATCAAATTATAGCTGATATTTTTTTTAAAAAATTCCAAGCAGTAAAAGTTAAATTAAAATTGTACAGTGATATACTTTGGTTATCCATTTCAGGATACTGTGAACAAAACCGTCATTACCTGAGACACGATTTTCTATGAATATATTATTGGTAATCGTTAAGTGCTATTGCTCCCATCTCAAATAATAATTCAATGTTAACTCATACTGGTGTAGGGTTTATTTAAGTCAATCGACAGCCGTTAGATAGAACTGAAAGAAAATAGAACAGTTAACGAGGCGTCGTAAGCCAAAGCTTGTGTCGTTACCCAAGACATTTTTTGCATACAACTAATCGTTAATTAAGGTTCCACTATTTAATTTTTTTTTTCAATATTTAATCACTTCTTTACAAAATAGGCAGCAGTTTAAAATGAGAATTATTGTAATGGCTAATAATCAAGGACAAAAATTTATAAATAGAATAATTTTTTTAGATTAGTTTAAAATGTGTCGAATTTCAGAAAGCTTTCCCCCTGTTTTCCCACAAAATAATGTCAAAGCTATATAGATATGAATAATTACTTTGGTTTTTGAAAATCCGCACTTAAAGCACTACTTCTGAATACACAATGGTAAAATTTTTAACCTTGCATATTCTATACTTTTTAATATGTTAAACCAGCAACGTTCAAAACATCAGGAATCTCACAGTTTGATGAAATAGGATATCATAAGCTACGATTCTGAGATAAATAAAAACTAGTATAAATACGAGTACAATACAATTTTTATCAGATATTTTCGGATATAATTTCGGATTAATTTATGAATAGCTTTCTTTTTAAAGTTAAAAAAAATATGTGTGCATAAACAGTTCAACGATCAGCTACGTTTCAATTCTACCCAAAAAATATACATGAATGCAAGTTGCATAAACCTTCGGTGATTTATTCGGTGTAAATTGCGACAGTCGCAGAACCCAAGCATAACACGAAACCCAACAGACTTTTTATAAAATCCACCTTTCAGTACGTAATTTTCTCCGAGAATTTATTTCTCGGCATCCGGAAAAAAAACGGATGAATTCAAAATCAGTGGAGGGAGACCCACAATAAAGAGGCGAACCCCATTAATCATATCGGGGAAGTCAGAGGTTCAAAAAATGAGCCTTCTCGTCTAGGGGTAGTCCCCGCGTTCTGTCACCTGTTATCCAAGAGACAAGCAATCTCATCATTTACATCGGTCATTCGTAGTGGACGGGACCTGCGTAGGAGTCAGTTATATATGTATATACGGTTGCTGTATTCGTGTGATTTAAACCGTGATGTATAGAGTATTTTTCACTCCCATTTTCATTCGATTTCGACGCTTCTTTCCAATGTAACGGATGAAGAAGATGACTTTTTATTGAATGTAGGGAAATGAATGTTATATATGTAGGAAAGATATTGAATTTTATATAAAGAATAGTATTAGGAATTTTAAATAAATCACACTCCTTCAATATTCCCTTTGTTGATCTCTTCTGCTCAAAAGTTTTCTTTGGATTGGTGGTAATAGTGTTAGATATGTTTCCTCAACAAAAAAAAATAGTATTTTACGTGCATGAAAAAATATGTACACGAAGAGCAATATTCTATTCTTTATGTGATTATATTTATTGAAAAGTGTGACATTGGTCTTTTCTCTTCACTAACCTCAAGGACTTTTTGGTAATTTGAATTGCATAACACTGCAATTCCTTCCCAACAAAAAATAAACGTGATTAGATCAATTAGATGAAGATGTGAGGAAAAGAGAATTTTTTTAGAGATAGGGACATACAAGCGAAATAGAATTGAAAGGAAAGAGAAGGAAGATAGAAGATAAATAACAAGGTAATAGATAACTGTAAATAGGATTGAATCATCGAAATGAATCAGTTGAATTAAAGCGACTCCTAGTTAGAATAATAAGAATTGAATCCGTTATAAACAAGAAGTACGAGTGATTTGGTAAGCTTTTACGATTAGAATACAAATTATGATTTACTGAGTTAAAAGGATTTTAGAGAGAGATCTTGCATAATATAAGCTGAGAGGAAATATATTGTGTTGTCTTTCTCTTACATATCTCCAATTGCAGTCTTGAACTTATTGACTATTTAATTAGACTTTAAGATGGCTGTAGGGTTAAATAATGAAGGAAAAACGTCACAAACAACAACTTAAAAATGAATTAATTTATGATAATCTTGTGAATTTAAGTACCTCTACTTTACTGTAAGAGATAATTTTGAAAATAAGGGTTTGGTTTGGTTGGTTTTATTTACGTCGCTCTGTAAGCAACACGATGTTTATTAACGATGGACCTCGTACTTTTGAACCTCGATCAGGTGACGAAGACGACACCTGAGCTGCCACCCGCTCTCCTAATTTCCAAACCACGCCAATTGAAAACGAAGGAATTATTAGTTCAATCCTTCTTTTCCATAAAATAGTAAAGCGTTATGAATTCTCAATCTTTTTATCTCCATATTCAAGTGAAATGGACTTATCAGAGGGTCCCCCCCCCATTTTTCTCATTTTATACATTAATAGAGTAGTTTTTTTTATACTATTTTCATTATTATGAGAAGCAGAAGTTTAGTTGATTGAATCATGGACTTATACTTGGAGGATTACTACAGTGAGGTTCGTTTCCATTATAGAATATCATTTGGAATAATTCAGAGTATTAGCTACTAAATCTTACGATATTTTGATATGCACTCATAGTATGGTGGGGAAATTTAGATTACGACGGGCAAGCTTAGGCATTTTACATGGGGAAAGCATGATTTTGGAAATTCAGTTCAGGATAGGACTCGGTAGGTTAGAAGATACTTTAAAAATGCCAAGTACTATATATCTATACAAGTACTTAATTGCACTGGCAGGCCAATTCTGACAAAAAAAACGTTCAGAGTTTCAAGAGCAGATTAATATAAACAGCCTGGTCCCGTTAGCGCGCGTTAATGGTGTCCATGGCTACTAAATCATGAAGTAAGAGAACCGCGGTAGCAAAATGGTCATGTAGCGAACTCTAAGCCGATGTATTTCGTCAAGTGAAGGGCTTATGCCCAGTTGCCGTTAAAGACTCGCCGAGTAGCTGGGCTGCTACACGTTAAATCTGTCATAATCTCAAGTCATTTTGTTGGCATAGTGTAGAAGTTAGGAGAGGAAGTTGCCAGCTCATGCATCGTCCTCATCACTTGACCGAGGTTCAAAATTATAAGGTTTGCCGCCAGTAGCTTCCATGCTGCTTTTAATATGACGTAAATAAACAACAAAGCAATCAAAAACTAAACTGTAAAAAAGACCAAATTCAAGACATCAGAGCATTTTTTCATTCGTATAAATCCAATTAATAAGAAAAACTGTTCGTTTCTCATTGAAACATAAAAAGATAGCCTCACCCAAATTTCCCTGAAATTTATCTCCTACACAATTAATTCTTCTAACTGCTCATTAAAAGTATCCTTTTGTATGATTCATAGGTCTCTCAGATAAAGGTGAATATGATAGATATTGAGTATGACAGTTATGGAAGAGTGGCCCATAGCTGTGGGCGGAACTCGACTCAAGAGCTGGCTATGCCACTTGTAATCATATAAAAACCTCATTAAACGAACCATCTTTTTCGAGAAAGCATAAAAAGGAGTGTTTCCTATGGGGTGGGGAGAAGAGAAAATAGCAAATGATTCCTAAGGAAACTACAGATAAGAATAAAAATGATCGACCACGCATCTGTTCTGATAGATTTCGATGCTGGTAATCGCGTCGTTACGTTATTACGGCTATCAAAACCAAAATTTCGGTTCTGAGTACTTTGTAATGTATGATTCACTAAGGGGAAAGTGCATAAATTGCGAATGAGTAATTTAACGATCAAATGTATTGTGCGCCTTTTGAAAAGTTCGTTTCAATGCTATTCCATGTGTACGAAGGGGTATCGTGAAAGCTTAATTGTTACTAAGAAATAACTGAAATAAATGGATTAAACGTATTCTGCATACTAACTATGTATATGATTCTGTAAATCACAGTTATTGACGCTGATTTGTTTGGTTTTATTGTCTTAAGAAGTCGTAGGTTGAAGTAATCTTCAGAATGGAGAAGCAATTCAATTTGATTTCTATAACGACGGCCTTCGAAAAGTCAAAGGTTTTATTTTAATAATATTTTCTCTTCACGTTAATTTATCCTCATGCACATAACGTAGTTGTTGCAGCTATTAAAGTTGATTAGGTTTCAAGAAACCGTAGATTGAAGTAACCCACAGTATTGAGAAAATAGAGTTCAAACTGTTGAGTTTTATGAGGACGGTCTTCGAATGTTAAAGAAACGCTGAGCGAAATACATAAGTTTAAATAGTGATTATGTAGAGAGATATGAATAAAAAAAATTGATTTTCTATTTTAATTATTTTTAATACTAATTAAAAATTTACGATATCAAGAGATAAAAATAAAACTTTACGATACTACGGGTTATTTCATTCTACAGTTTCCTGAAACCAAGAAAATCAAATTAATGGTTGTAATTTCAAACATTATGTACAAAAGGATAAATTAATATTCAGAATACATTTCATCTAGATATCTTGGTTATTTCTTATTAATAATTCATGTATTAATTTTTTTAAAGTAATCTGTTCTTATAAGAGCATGCAGGTTGTATGTAATTTAAATATCAGTTTATTACTTCTTTATGAAAATGACTATTATATGTTTGAATGCAATGTTTTGTATGAAGTATTTAATGAAAAAGAAGTAAAATTTATTTATTTATTTTTCGGTTCATAAAGTGTTCTACACTCTCTTCTATTTTTATAGAAGTGGGAAATTATTTGAAAGTAATGTGTATAGTTATATATAAAATTTTAATTATATCATGTCTTAATGCACATATTTGATTATTTTTTTTATAAATGCATTTTATTTGAAATCGTATATATGCATAGAAGCGAATTGTGAGTTATTCAATGAAAATAGGATTTCATATTGACCGCAAATTGTTTCAACGAAATTCAGCAACTCATTTAGTTTTCTCCTCTGAAGGTAAATTTACTTGTAAGGTTTTCGCAGTCTCCTGAAATACTATTTATAACACTTCCAGCTTACATAAATTTAACTTTTTAAGTAAGTCTTACAATAAAATTAAAATCAATATTGGTTTTCATACATTCATTTTTAAAATGACCCACAATTAATCACGTGTTTCAATTAACATGCAGAAAAAGACTAACCAACCCTATGTTTATATGGATGAAATACAACTCTTAAAACAAATCTCTGCAACAGTAGCTTTAATCTTTGTATTTCCAAGATTTTTATTTACCGATTTATTTTGTTCGAGCCTGTTTCGTTACTTTTGAGAATTCCACCATCAATTTTGTGATGCTAGTGATTCAACACTACTAAAGATTAAGGCACACGAAGTCTTTAATTCTTCATACACCCTTTCCAGCACTTTTTAGAGGCATTTGCAAAATTATTATTTATTTGTAAATTTTTTTGAAGTTATCAATTTTAATTTTAATAAAACAACTAATAATAAGAAAGCGATGAATTCGAAGACTAAACTATTGAGTAAAACCCATTGTATATATACAATAATCGAACTCAAAGTTTAAATCTTAAGAGCTTCAGTTAAAACTCATTCACTTCTAAAAAAATTCAAGAGAGGTTAAAAGGAGATATTGAATATTGAGAATAATACGACTTACAATTACCATTCTTATTACTTTTACCTTCACTGCATGCATAATTGATTATATAAAATTGCTTATGATAAATTAATTTCTTCAGCCTTATTTCGTTATGAACCATTTTCTAGTATTAATCATCTGATTTCTACTTTCCTTTCAAATGAGAGAGAAAGCGAATGAGATATATAGAGGTACTACACATCTAATTTATTTAACACCTATGCATGGGCCAGCCCATTTTGCTTTTGACCGTTTCTGATATTTACCTTGAGATCGTTCAATCACTCGTCCCCCCCCCAAATATAAACGCTGCATATGTACCATGCATGTAATAAAGTGCTTAAGTGCAATTTAAGATCACACAAACCCCACATATTAAAAACTAGGCGTACCCCACCAAAAAAGGTCTCTCTCATTCTTGTATGTGTAATGAACGCCTCTTACGAAATTGTACTTGAAATTACAGCAGCAAAAATTATTCCCACTCCCCACTTTATTCATGAAATGTTCTTTTTTTTCTTTTATTCTTTGTGCAGCCGAACTCAAAATGGAACTTCTGAGAGAAAGGGAGGTTCGGGAAGGTATCGAGAAACAGCTCTTGGACGAACAGAGGACAAGAAGTAAGTAATAATCGTTTGCTTTTTATATATTTTTTACTGTTGGCTGCCTTGCTTTATTGTTATTACCATGCTTTCTCCCCCCATTCCGTGCCTTTTTTACAGTTTGCTTTAACTGCAATTGCCAGGCAGGTAATTGCTTGACCGCACCCCCGTCTTATCGTTTGGTGGTAATTCCATCTGGCCCTAAGTAGGAGGCGACCAGGGCTCGGACACTCCAAATTCGAAATTTGTGGGATTGGCCCGGATCGGTAGTTTTATTCAAGGTGATGATCCGGATGTACTTTTCGTGTGGTTGTTTTTTTGTCTGACAACATCAATGGGTCGTAAAAGAAGAAAGAAAAGTCATTCTACTGAATATTGTGTACGGTTTTGTGAAATCTCTTTTAGCCCTTTGTGGTTTCGGATTAAAAAAAACGAAAGGAAAAGGCTAAAATGTTTTGATAATTTCTCGCTGAATGTTTTTGTAATTATCAAGCAAGTAAAATTCTAATGCGTACTTTCTATTAATTTAAAAAGAACACGGATCATTCATTCTGAGATGTTTCTTCTAGGCTTAAAAAGAGTATTAGTAAATGAGTTTCGGTCCCATGAGGGACTTGAAATATTATCACTGATTTCGATGTCTTAAATAAAATTTTAAGAAGGAAATCTCAAAATTGTATGTAAAGAAAATGAAAACTGAACATATTTTTAAAAAATGAAGGTAGCTTCTTTTTATGAAAGACAGAGTTTGTAGCTTGTAAATATGAAAGATATGTAAAAAATAATAATATATCGTTAACGATACGAGCCAACATATTCTTGTATAAAGGCACTTTTTAAAACACCTACATGTAACACTAAACTCTTTTAAAATGAGAGCATTTCTAAATATTTTGATGTTTGATTCGAATCGAATCGAGCAGATTATAATCGACAATTGCTATCTTTAAACACTGTGTTGTTTGCAACTCAATACAGAAATAAATTCAAAAATATATATATATCTCTAATTTTTTTTACGAAAATCTATTTAAAATAGCAAGTAGCACAATATAGAGCACAGCATATTAAGTAACACAATGTTTTGAATAGTAACTTTAAGAGGCTCTTTTTACCATTAATATATGTATTGTGGTATTCTTGTGCATCTAATAATTTAAAAAAAAAAAAAACAGTTTGTGAATTATGAGAAGTATATGCAAAACTTAAATTTCTTCTCAAAAGTAGGTAGAAAAAAAAAAATCTGTTTCATTTAAAACGATTCAACTGCAAATTTATGCGAATATCTTATAGAATTCAATTTTAAAATAATTGTACGTAATAGTACTTATGTTGCAAACATCATTCCGAATATTTGGTTGAACGCTAAGCAATTTTCCTATTGACCTCCTTTCCTTTATTAAAATAAAAAAAATACCATTGTGTGAAAAGAACCAAGGTCCACAAATTTCACCAACCCCAAAAAGTGGGGACAACACCCTAAACTGGCTTACGAGAGCCCCCACCAAAGTTATTAATAAGGGGCTCTACGTGACTTACTTCGAACGCCTTTATCTTTTGACCAATCTTATGATCGTGCATTCTTTTTCGAACAGGGGGCAGGGAGGGGGAGCTGGAGGTGCAGAAGAAGAGTCGTCTGCGATTGTTAATGACGACCGCCAACGAAAGCCCCTCCCTGAAAATTCGGGAAAAGTCCATACGCAGCCGCAGCCCCCGCCCTGGCAAATTGGAGCACGCGTGCGCAGTGGGATCCATGCCGTTTCCATTTCGACTGTGGGAATGCGATTGGATGTACGATTGCGCCAAATCGTAGGCGGAACACTCCGCATCTGTCATTGGAGAATACGAGAAACTCCAGCGCACGCTCTGCGGAAGAGGGTGGACCAGGTGGCAGATGGAATGCGCCAGACGACTTTTTTTTCGGTTGAATTTCGAAAAGAATAAACATTCCGATGAATTAGATTGAAAAACTTACCGATGGTTATCATCCAGAACAAGATGATTAAGATTTGATATGATTATGGAACATATTCCTGAGCAATACCTGATAACAAACGAAGTTGACGAATGACATTCAATACCTAACAAATGCCTACAAACTTGATAACTAATAGTTAAAATTAAAAATATAGATATATAGAGATGTAAAAAATAAATCTAGAACTATTTCCAAAAAATACCTCTAGAGACATGATTCTTAAAATTTCGACGAATACCATATTTGGAATGGTCTCAATCTTACCATTTGGAAAACCTTCGATTTTTTTAAGTATACAAATAATTTGTTTGTAGTTACAGTTATAATATATACAACCGTTTGATATGCGGATTTATTTAGTGATGAAAATTAAGAATGCTTATGTGATATCTTCGTAATTGTCAAGATTTTCAGGTTTATTACATGAAAATACAGTTTTAGATCTGATTTTTAAGAATATATATTTTAAAATTCGCTCCGAAAATTGAGATTTACGTCATAGCGAAAATTATTAAGAAAGACAAGCATTTTTACCATTGAAAATCTATTTTAATTTATAAATACCTACAGTTAAGTTATTTATAACAAAATTCATCTCAATATAATTATACTGACGCTAATTAATTCTCAAAGGATTTTTATTTCAACCTTTGCTTTTAATTTAATGAAATTTAGATTCAATTTTTCATTTGAAGGCATAAAGTCTAAATGTGACGAATAAAGAGACTAATTCTCAAGATTTTTTTTTTTTAAATTTGAGCCAAAAGAATTTTAGGTTTGCTTTAAGATTATATTCCAAAAAGTGCATGCATTATGTTTTGAAATAATATTAAATATATCGTATTTTAGAAATAATTTATTTTAGAGTGAATAAAAGTTTAACGTTCGCGTCTTTTATATATTGAGCACAAACTATAGCTAATGAATTTTTATTTTCATAGCGGAATAATATGCTTACGATGCATAATAATCCCAAAAAATATTTTATTTATGCTCGTACTTTTCCTATAATCTTCTTTCTAATAATAAACATGGCTAACGAAAAACTTCGTTACAATTTTATTGTTTACCTTCGTTAACAGCGTACATGAATTTTTGTGCGTCTTAAAATAAAATGAGCCACTTCTAATTTTTTACATTTTTTAATCTTATTTTTGTCCGTAATGGATGGTTTTAGGCAGGAAAATCACGTTTATTTTCATTAAATCAATGCATGATTTCAAGTTATACATTTTTTCGTCTCCGCCATTTTTTCTTTTGAAATTATAAGCTCTTTCAGGTACTTAAAAAACAACACATTTTATTTCATTCTTTATTTTTTCGCACTAAACAGTATGCTACTCGTGACTGACTCTTTAGTTCAAAAAAAAAAAAAAATCTTACACACCAATAAATAACGTCATGTACTGTAAAGTTCTTACTCAAATTTTTTCTTTGTGCATAAATTAAACAAAATATTAAATAAAACTGGATTAAAATTGAATAAAATGCTATTGTCAGATAGCATTAGTGGCGACTGTTTACATTCTTTACTTAAATCAATGTTTACAAAAGGTCGTGGTAGTCAAGTTGTCATGGTCGCGGACTCGAGAGCGGTTTTTATCGGGTCATGGACTCGAGCCCAGATGCCATTTATGACCCGCTGTGTAGCCAGGTCTGATGCACGCTAAATCTGTCGAGGTTCAAAGTAATCCCGTTGACGTGTAGAGGAAGGTGCCAGTACAAATGTCGTCCTCGTCACTTGACCGATATCCAAAATTACGAGGTCCGTCGCCAATAGCCCTCATGTTGTTTTTCAGTGTGACCTTAATATACAATCACAACGGTTATACAGCATGCAGAAATTTTTTGGTTAGCATTGATTAGTCTAGTGATAAAGTAACTAAACGTTTAATTTACGTTAATTTTAAACGGTGGTTAATATTTGAAAAATGAATAATCAGAAATGGGGTATATACTGTTCAGGATTGTATGCACAATTATCAATATTTCAATCATGTAATAATGTCAAAAACCATAAAGATTTATTTTAAATTATTCTAATATAAAAAAGAAACTTTATTATAATGAAACAAATGCGAACTTTGGATTTTAATAAGGTATCAATTAACTTGGAGCATTTCTTATGGCTAATTGTAGTTAAGTAAAACCTGACACGACTTTTAATTGGAGAAATAATGAATGCAAAATTTCGCTTGAAATGTAAAAAGTTGAAAATACGTGTTTTATTACATGATCTGAAGGCCAAAGCGCTCGGGAAATTGAAAGCTTATGTCTCGAAAATTCTGCGCTGTCACAAATTACAGAGTTTTGATAGGAATAAATTTCTTAAAAAAACAGGATATTTAAAAAATTGAATTCGAATATACATGCTTTTAAAATCGAATGTCTGTGCTTTTAAATTTGATTGGAATGAATTAATATTACATGATTCTAGAATTTGTTATTTAATTTGAATATTTATGTATTTATATACAGATAAAATTGTTATAATTTGTATAATACGTATTCGGATGTTTGTACATTTATTCCTTCTTATTATAAAAAAAGGAGGAAAAATAACCACGTCTCTATTCTTAAGAGTAGTTTGATATGAAATCCACTGAATAACTTCACAGACATTCAACAGTTACAGTTATATCTATTTTTGTATCGATTTTTTGAATGCGATTTTGAAAGGTGTAGATTCTACTGCCTTAAAGAAACACTGCCTGACACCTAATCTTCGGTTTGCTTTCGTTCGGCACCAGCCGGATAGGTGGCGCTGTGTCCAGAGGCCAGTACGGGTGAGGGGTAGAGGGAAGGGGTTAGTGGAAAAAAAATGTTCTCTCCCAGATTCTCCGAAATCGACCAGATGAGTTGGTAGTCTTCCGTCAATTTATCAGAAAAAGCTAGGTCGACACTTTTCTACTTCACCGGTCGCGAAGCTCCATAGATATTTGCAAATCGCTTAAACTACGATCTATCTTTTATAAAGGTACGCGCCCATATTAGAAACGGGAGAGAGAGGGAAAAAAATCTCTCTCTTCGACGGAGACCCCCTCTGACTTTTTTTTAACGAAATACTTTTTCTCTTCTTTCGTTCTTTTCTTTCCGGCTTTGCTTTCTGGATTATTTTTTTAAATAGATTATTTTTTTATATATGTGTTTATCCCCTGCCCCGTTAGACTCAGGATGAGGGAGAAAAAAAAAAGAGTTAGAGAGAAAAAATGAACGATTAATCTTTTGCTCTTTCTTTTCTTATATATATATCGTAATCGTTTTGTGAGGGAGCGTTTTCTTTTGGAGAGGGAAGAGTTTCGGTTTGGGAAAACATAACAGTATTTTTTTTTTTTGGACTTGTATTATTTTTTTTAAAATGTGTGTGTTAATGCTGCAGATGGCATCTTGTTTTTGCGTAATTTTTTTAATGTTGTTTTTGAAATAGATTTTCTAAAAATTATTAATACTGAAAATGTATGACACTTAGAAATGGACAAAAAGAATATGTGTTATAGCTAAACGTCTTTATGAATATTAATAAAACATTCTGTTTGTCATCCTTTACAAGAACATGAGAAGAATGAATGTGAATAAAAACAAATTTTTTGAGATGATGTATTTTGTTCAGCAGAATTTCATAACAAGAGAAAAACTTCAATATCATATAATCAGATTTTGGTTATCTATTATTATAATAAGTTAATCACTCCCTAATTATATATATAGATATAAAGAGAGAGAGAGCTTAATATGGCCTGTGTTAATAAATATTACAGAATAAGATAACATTGACATATTTTTAGGTGTGAAAGCAAACATATTTTCAAAAACGGTGACCTTTGCCACAATAAAGGGCATCAGAAAAATGAAGGCCCTGTACTAATTGGATTGACAGCGTGAAAGGAGATCTTATGACCTTAAAAGTCAATTGATGAGGATCATAACGTCTAATCGGAATTTATTGAGATGGTCTTGGAGATGGCTTATTGGGGAGGTCTAGCCCTGTAGTAGACCATAGTGCGTTGGAAGAAGATATATAAACATTCTATCCATTGTGTATTGAACTTAAGAGTTCCCAGAAGATTAGTTGGCTTACTATATTTCATTATTTTTATATTAAGGCAATAACGAGTATTTTATGCTGTAAGGTTTCATTGTTTTTGAAAGGGTACATAGAAGCAACGCAGGAACTATTGGCTACAGACCTCGTCATTTTGAATCTGATCTAGTGACGAGGGCGACACCTGAGAGGCACTACCCTCCCCAAACTTTCACCCCATGCCAATGAGAGGAGAATTGGGGTCTTAACAGCCCCGCTACATGGAAGGTCTTCAGAGACTCGTGGGGTCGAGGCCACAGTGTTATATGGATAAAGAAGGCTGAAGGCTATATTAAACTATCAAAAAAATTTATTTTAAGGAAATGCACAAATATGTACGTTATGTACAAATTTGCTAAAGATGTAAGAAAAATTGAACTTTTGTGTGCAAAAAATTAAATGTAAATTTATTTTTGGGCATAATAATTCCTAATGTGTTTTTGAACAAATATTTTGCTGAAGTTAAGAAACCAAGTTCGCAAAAATTTGAGAGATCGTTTGTTTTTATTAAGAGATAAAGTATTTCTTACATATTTCAGGATATTAAATTTTGGGGCGTGAAAGAACAAACATAAAGCCTTTTTAGAAGCAAGTAAGCAAAATAATTTGCCAATTTAAGGTGTCATTTCAAAAATTTTAATTATGAACTTCGTCGCAGATGGTACTTGAGACGATATTCATTTCGAACCTTTGAAGACGACGTCATGATCAATAATAAGGTTGCTACTCTTTAAACTGAACAAGGCATCAAAGTCCTTCCGTGATCTGGATATGGAAAATAAGAAAATATAAGAACAACTCAGATGTCGTCCTCGTCACTAGAACATTTTTCAAAATTAAGAGTTCCGCCACCAGCAGTTTTCGAGCAACTATGTTAACTGGATTCTAACGTAGCGTTGAAACTAAACTTTTCTGTCGGTTTAAAATGAATTTACATATAAACACATGTACTGATGAAGAAAATTATATTATGATAAACACACATAATACATAATACATGACACACGTAACACAATTCGTTTATGATAAACACATGATCGAGTTCTGCTTCTTTTCTTATTTTAAACAGGTATTAAGTTCTAGCTACAATATTCTAATTTAATTGGAACAATTAATTTTTTTTAAACAAAAAAAAAAAAAAAAAAATGCAGATTTTGAGTATTAATCCTATCCCCCCTATAAAGAATAACTATCATACTTTTTATATAGTTTTTGACATTAAATTGTATAAATCATCCTATTACTATTTTTGCAACTGAATTCTTAAATCAGGGCATTATATGGAGACATTGTAGTAATAACGAGTGCAATACTATTACAATAGCACAAAACTTTATAAAAACACAAATTAAAACTTAATAAATGAAAAAATCCATTAATATGTCTATGTTTCTCAAGGTAGTATTAGTAATATTATTTTGTGTGGATATAAGATTCCTCCGAAAATAATGAAATTAATAAAAAAAATAAATAAATAAAAAAAAAAAAAATCAAGTCTTAAATGTGAAATTATTTTCTTTTACTAAAAATGTTTTAAAATTTAAAAATTTTAAGCTTAATTTTTATTATGATAGATCTCAATATCTCTCTCAAGATGTATTTTAGTATCTCGTAAATAGTCGACCACTTCCAAAAAATTATTCGAATTCTTGACATTTTATTTCATTTTAATACAACTGTCGAACAAAAATTTGTCTTTGAAAATAATTCTACAAAATTATACTTTGTAAAATATTAGATAACTATTTCGATATTGTAAGAAAAAAATATTTTTAAAAAATGCATCATGGTAAATGATTTCACTTCGTGAAATCAATTTTGTATTTTTAAGTAAGCCATTAGTCAATGCGATATAGTCTAGAACGGATGTTTTCCAAAAATTGCCCGAAGGAGGAAAAAAAATTAAGAAGTTAAAATTTTCACTGCCCAGGAGGAAATAAAATAGGGGAAATATGAAGACATCAAAGATATTTATGTTACTTTTTTGAAACATTTTGTATCAAAATGACCGCTTTTCTGACACTGATCATCTATTTCTCTTCCCTTTTCGACTCTTACTCTTTTATTAATATTTTCATTGTCGATCATTTGTCATATTTTTCCCCCTTTGAAAACAACATTTCCTTTTAAAGAAATTCGTATTCAAAAAACAATTTATCTTTTTCAAATTCACCCGTCATAGGCATATATCGAAAGAAATAAAAAACGATTTGGCAATCGAAAAAATAGCGAAAGAGAAAAAAAAAAAAGATCAACTTGGAAGAATAAAAAAAAAATGGAAACAGAAAAAGAATTATTTGGTGAAAAAAAAAATCTTTAGAACAAATGTTCTGTAAACATTCTATTTTCTGGCAATGGATTTTCCTTTCAGAACAAGACTTCTGAAAGAATAAAAGAAAATTTACTTGCTAGCAGGTGGCTAAGGTTACAACTTAACACCCGCCACAGTTTATTCGAGTGCATCTGCGATTCTATTACAGATCCTAAAATAAAATAAATAAAAGTAAAGCCAATGTAGGAACTGTATTTTTTCCGCTTGTCAGCTATTTATTTAGATTCCGTGTCTGAACGACTTGTTGATGTGTTCTGTATGAAAAAGTAAATTCCACTTCATGCATTTTAAAGCTCGGTCTTTTTTTTTTAAAACCCTCCTCTTTTTGCGATCTCGTCTGTTTATTTTATTTTATTCAAATATTTTCTTTCGGGGGAAAGAACATTTTCATGTATTTGAGTTCCCTTACATTTTTACTTTTTTTTTTTTTTTAAAAAAATTGAGAGTCGTTTATTTATTTATTTACTTTTGGCAACTGAAATGTGTGTTTTATTGACTCACGAAAAAACGTTTGCTTCAAATATTTAAGAGATAAAAAATGTGATCATTCTAAGTATATTCGAATCATTTTATTCCTTCTTTTTTGCTTTTTGCAAGGTTTCATCTGTTTCATACATAAGATAAAAACGATGTAGAATTTTATTTATTTGAATTACTGTTCACTTTTTTCTGCTCGATTTATTCAAACTGTTTACGGAAACCATATTTTACCTCGTTTTTGACATTTATTTACTGTACTTGAAACAGTATCTTATTTTTTTTTCTTTACCATTTTTTTCGAATTTATGTTTTTGTATGTTTTAAACCGCTTATTTTCTTATTGCCTTAAACATCTCGCAAGTTTAATTTAAAAGCATTAATAAAAATTAAATTATATCTGAAAAGAAAAAAGAATGTTTTTGATATCGTTAGAAAAATTATTTTAAAAGTCTGAATTAACAAATTAAAAATAAGACTCAATAAAAAAAATTGAAAAATTTTTGCACCAGATTATTAAAAAGTTCTGTAAATTCGGAAATTTTTAAATTCACAAACATAAATTATGCGTTGATCAAAAATTTTTCTTTTATTACTATTAACAGGTGTTTTTATGATTGATATAAAAAAGTAGCAAAAAAAAAAAAATCAAAGACATTTTTTAAAAGAAACATCAATTTCTGTAAAATTTAAGCGGTTTTCAATTTTATTCCATAAAATTAAATTTTAAATAATTAAATTGGAAATAAAATAATTTAGTAATAAAAGTTTTATGCATCTTTTAGAGAAAGAAAGAAGTTTGCTAAATATTACAATAACCATACATTTACGAAAGAAAACTATTTTTCTATATCGCATATTTCATGACAAAAAACGGAACTCAACCCGTCTGAAACCTAGGCATGTCTTCAATCAATCATAAGGTAGGGAAACGCATTTTATAAATAGCTTTCTATTCTTTTCTTCCTTTATGGCTACCGCTGACTAGTCAAAGCTCAGAGAGAGAAAAATTCTAATATACTTAATGCTTTCAGAGCAAAAGAAGTATTCACTGTATTTTGCTTAGAGTATTTTCTATGAGAGATGATCCTTTCATTGAATGTGACATTTAACTGGAGATAGTTTCATATACATGACTGAATAAATTTTCCATCTGTGTTATTCCATTTTAACATTAACTTACACAGCAGAAATTGAATTGATGATAACCATTTGCAGATCCTCCTCCCCACTCTTCTCTTACCAACTTGGCTCTAAATTCTTTCACGAGTTTCTTGAAAAATCGAAACTTAAATAAAAAGAAATAGTTCTGAAATATATAACGAAAAAGAAATAAATTTGGCTTGCCGTTTTTGGAGAGAAAATGATAATTTGACGCCAAAAGCGTAGCCAAACGATGAAATGTGCATTTCTTCTACTTTAATTCTTTACCTCTACACAACGTATTATATAAATTTTCTGAAAAATGTGTTTAGCCTTAAATGTGTATCAAAAATACACCTTTCAATAAATTTACTATTATTGTTATTATGTAGGTAGTGTAATTATAAAGTTGGGAAAATATGACTTTAAAAAAAATCAAAATGTATAAACTTTTTCAACCAATTTTTTAACATAAATTTTGCAATGCTTTTGAAACACTATATATATATATATATATATATATATATATATATATATAAAGAATGTTTCCAGAACAAAAACATGATGCGTTTAACAGCGATTCTATAATCGAATGAATAAGAAATAATCTCCACATATGTATTTTTTTTTAATAAAATGAACTTTAAATATTTTATTGTTTGAATTATGTATCGTAGCTTCGGATATTTTCATAACTATCACTAAAGTGTTCATTTCTAAATTTTGCGAATATTTGGATAATTATTTGATTATCTTTGCTTTAATTTGTTTCAATAATGATAGTAAAATTTGGCCCTTTTCGTTTCAGATAATCTCGAAAACCAGCTTAAACTGAAAATTGGAATGAAAAGTAGGCCATATTTTTTTCATTTATATGAATGTTTTTTTTAATGGAAAACACCTGCACCTGCATATTAGAAATTCAAAATTTGGAAACGTTTAAAAATTATAATGCAAAAGTTGGAAACTATATAATTTTAATAAGAATTCAAATAAACTGGGTGATTAAAATTACCTTTTAATGAGACATGTTATAGTATGCATCCATATTGGCGCCATTTTGCATTTTTTGGCGATGAAGCTTTTTCATGCCAAATTTCGTGCTCGTCTATTGCCATGTTAGGCCTAAATGCCGCACATTTGCGAGAAAAAAACCCATTTTAAATCCTTTAATCTCATCTCCTTTTGACGTAATTCAAAATAAATGAAATATTAAAATATTTTTTGGTAATTTACATTTAAATATTTCTCAAAACTTTTTTTTTACTTTTCAAAATTAATCTGATTTATTTTGAATCACCTCTGATACGAAACCAATTTTGAATACAATCATTCCTTAATCACCTGAAATATATCATAACAGGTAAAATGGGGGGTAAAATACATTAAAACTCGTATATTCTTCTTATTACGTTGGTTATAATGTTATTTTTTAAGATTTGTTGTATTCTCGAAGCTATATATATCGGATATCTATTTCTACTCTAAACAAAGGTCTGCTAACCACAGATTATACGCCTCGTAATTCTAAGCCGCAGCCAGATGACGAAGTCAACATCTGAACAGGCATCCTGCTCTCCATACCCACATCACTCTTTTCTTGTGCTTTCTATTGAACATATTGCGAGCAGATAAATGCAACTCGTGATTGGGATTATAACAGTTTTTTTTGCCAAGCGGCTATTTAAAAAAAAAAAAAAAAGACATGTAAATATCTCAAAAAACTATTTCTTAGATAGTATTTGAACATCTGCATGAATCCGGGAGAATGTGTATTCTACAAAATTATATGCTGAACATTCAGTTATACGATTATTCCTTGATACATCGCAAAACAATCGCATTAGAATATATTATTCATGATTAAAAAAATAATCTACATGCATTCATTTCTCGAAATAAATTCCTTAGCTTTTATGTGTGTTATACAAATACAAATCTCTCTCAATCAATCTTTATATACCTCATTTATAGTTGGATCTTTCTTTTGGAAGATACAACAAACTATTACGAACCCTTGGTGTATATCTTTCAGTAGATGTATCTGGGTTTTAATATCAGCGGCATGAAAAACTTTAATTTTTACCAATTTTGATCATCAATTAAAAATATAAATGTTTAACAGTATAGCCTTATCAACTTGATAATCAGAACATAAGGAACTCTGTTTAGTTATATTATCTACACTATAAGTCCTCCTCATTTTTTAAAACTGAATTGAAAAATCGAAACAGAAATAACCATGAATTTGTTTTGTAATCTAAATATCAACTTTTTAAAAGCAGACCGAAATGATTTATTGGGGGGGGGGGAAGGAATCAGGAGAAGAAAAAAACCCTCAAGAATTCAAAATGTTCCATGAAAGTGGTTCAAAAAGTACCTGTTCTTAAACGATTGATTTCTAAAGCAATGCGGTGTTACCATTGTGCTCTGCCGTCTATTAAACGGCACCAAAACAAATGTGGCACTGATTCATAAGAGAGTTGTGATTCGGCAGTCATTTGTTGCCAAATGAAAATCAATTGCTACCACGATGAGTTGTCACCGTCAATAAGACTTGGATTCATCACTATACATCCGATCCAAGTAGCGATCAAAATTGTAGATTGCTTCTAGGGAAACTGCTTCAAAAAAGTTGAAGTTGATTTTATCGGCAAGAGAAAAACATGGTGAGGATTTTTTAGGATGCAAAGGACGTCATATACTCACGGAATCCTTAGAAAAAGAAAAATGATCAATAAACAATACTAAAGCGTGATTTACCCCAATACCATTTTCCAATTCCTAACACGAGTATTTTTTGAACCACCCTCCTATTTAAGTCGAGATAATATTCTGGTGATCTACAGCTAGAATAAGCATTGGTAACAAATAAGAACAAATTTCTTGCACACGGTACTCCGGAAACTCGCACCATTGCTCTGAAATATTTCATCTTTTCTCGAGTTACCACTTTCTAATCCGAAACGCTTTCTTCCTCTGCCGAAGCAATAATCGACATTAAACAAATAGTGCTCCGTTTGTGGAGGAAATCAGGAGCACGAAATGAAAGAAAAAGAAAAAAAAAAAAAAAAAAAGGTGCGAAAATTCATATTCCCCGATTGCTTTAAGCAGAACCTGAAACCGGCTTAACTGTTTTGTAGCGTACCTGCGATAACTCGATTTTCGTCCATAAAGAAACGGGCACAAGATTTTTCCGGATGGGATTGGGAATACATAACCTAGGTGGTGTCTCCCTATTAATACAAACAGTCTAAGGTTAGAAAGCGCGGCCTGCCAGAGAGGTTTAGAAGATTAAAAATTCCAACATTTCATTTTTTTTCTCTCTCTCTCTCCGCACCTTTTCTTTCCACGTTTACCAGAATCAAAGATGGCTCACAGCTTATGGGGTGATTTAAATTAAGTTTAAAGATTTCCAAGAGAAAACACTGTTTGCTGAAGAGTGTTATAATTTTAGTCGATGTTTGATTCAGTTAGTATGTTTTGGAAAAGGCGGTGGAGTTGGGTTTTTCATTTGGGTTTTTGGGTAGGTGATTTTGAGTAATTTGATTTAATCTGTGGTAGTCAGCATTGTATAAGTGGAGGAATAATTTATAAATAAATTTCATACTTATATACTTTGAAAATGCAATGTTTAAACTCTTAATGACGTAGTAACCGCGGTTTTTGTTAGATGCGTATTTTAGTTCTTCAATTTAAAAGCCTTATTTTTCTCTCGGACAATACTTGCTTTATTATTAATATATGCAGAATATTTGAAGCATATATGTAATCTTATACTATGTTTCATTCTGAACTTCTGCGAGATTTAAGTTATGCGTTCTATTATTGGATTTAAATATGTCGTACGCGCAAACGTTTAAATGAAGGATTAATTGGGTGAATTACTAATTTCTCAGTCGTTAAGAAATTTTTTATGTTAATTTAAAAATGCAAATGATTTAAACTAAATTAAAAAATAAACACGTAGCAGGAAATGTTAATTGCTATGTAATACTTTATATTAATTGCTTATTATTCTAGCATTAATTACTTCATGTAACCTATTATTAATTAGATTGATACATATTTTTTTGTAAAATTCTAAAAAAAAAAATTCAGTTCCTCAAGAGTGAACAGTTTTTTGTGAGATATATTCGATGTTGTTAATAGCTCTGAAATTGGTTCAAGGTCATTCTGATGATCATGAATGATATAATGATCATTCTGCTTTGATATAAATGATCATCAAATTTTTTTTGGTTATTCTGTGGATTAGACAAATTGTAAGTTATGTAAGAGGAAATTGAGGTTTTTGCTGTGCATCATAGGTGCCAATGACCTTCGGAAAATTAAACTATTTTGAAGAGTCATTGTGTTTCATTGAATGCAACTTAAATACATTTTGAACAATTGATTAATTGATTGTTTTATTCGCACTTACAAGCAACACGAGGGCTATTGGCGAGGAACCTTGTAATTTTGAGACTCATGCAAATGACGGTGACGAGGGCGTGATATCCACAAGTCCCACATCAAACTTCCCCACCTCGTCAAAGGGAGAACTTAGGTCCTCGACAGAATTAGCGTACATCAGCTCTGCAACACGGTGGGTTTTTAGTGACATCAGAGCTCGAACCCACGACTCGAAAGCCAGTCACAAGTTTGTGATCATGACCACTAGGCTACCGAAGTCACGACATTTCGAACAAAATATGAACGCTTTTATTTATTTTTATTTAAGGCAACTGAAACGTCTTCGAAAAGGAAAAATGTACTTATCTTACGCCAAGTTTAAATAATACACTTTTTTTAAAGATCAGAAGCAATGTAAGTCACATTTTAACATTGAGATTTCTAGATATCTATATGCAAAGAAAATCGCATTTATATTTACATAAATAATTATATATGAGCCATTAACAATCAATAGCAGTGTATTTACTGTTGTAAGTCATGTACATATGCTTAAGTACATCTGTGATAAAATCCACTGTGTTTATAAATCTGAAATTTTGTAGAGTACTTATAAAATAAACTGAAGATAACTATAATTCCAAAATTTAAATTTAACTTTATTCAATTTTTTAAGAAAATTTATGACTCAAATTTCCGTCAATTTTTAATCAAATGCGGTGCAAAAAAACCTGAAATGTGTGATTATTTATTAGAAACAAGTTGCATTAGAAAGATAACCTCATTTTATAATATGGCAAATATAAGCTCTGCGAATAATGTAGATTTTGATAAAAATGTATCAGAGTGTGCGTTTCATTACAATTCCATTTTCTAGCGTTCTATTTATCAAACTCTCATAAATAATGCATTTATGGAATCAGCAAAATATCCCCTAATTTTTAACAACATTTATATATATATATATAAAATAGTCACATTTGTACCATTTGATGTCTCGATTGCCTTAAGGTATTAATTTAAGTATTACTTTTATATTTGAACCCCGCCATATCTTAGAAAGCAGCTTATTTTATAACATTACTCATTTCTATTTGAATCAATCCATTTTTACTGATGTAAAATATGTATTATGTTTCGTCTGCAATACTGCAATGCTAAATAAATATTAAACTTTATGTAAACACAAGAAAAAAGGCACATTTTGAAATGTTCCTAACTTTTAAGAATTCTTCATCATAAATGCTTATGTATGTATTACAACGTGGACAACTTATAGGAAAATTGGAACAATTTTCAGCCTGTGAATGTATTCGAAGTTTCGATCATGTTTTTTGACATTATTCAAAAACAGCATTAACAAGAGCAAATAGTTAAATACCGTGGAATGAAGATTTAAAGATCTTGAAGCGTTTAGAAATATTTTTTTGTATTCTGAATTCGAAATGAATTTTTTTTTTGTTTTATTCAAACGCGCAGAATCGATTATAATATTTGAATTTTTTTTTATTGATAAATTATTAATTTGAATGAAGTTCACGATCGTATACACAAAATACAAGCCCCTGTTTGGTCACTAAAATAAAATCCACTAAAATATTAATTTCTGTCTAAAATCACATAGCTTCTTCACCAATAGTAGAAGATAGTGCAGAGCTTATTCCAAGTTATTTTATCCTTATTACGTCTTTGGTACACGGGATTATTTTTGAAACTCAGACGAAAGTACAAAACAAACAGTTTTAACGCTTTAAAAATTGTTAAGTAACACACACACTTTACAGACATCTAAAAGTGTTATTTTACTTAGAATATAGATATATTTAAATTTTGTGAGAAAAAAAATCCTTCCTCCTCCCTATTTTTATAAAAAAGTTATCTAACCTTTCACACAGACAAAGTAAAAAAAAAAAAATTACTCTAAGGAGATGAAAAAAATGTACAGAACTCAAGGCTGAAAGGAATAAAGTTCGGGTCAATGAAATTTGGGAGATATTTTCAGAATATTATACTGCTTTTACAAGAGTGCCCTCATAAAAGATCTTCGAAGGTTTATGCAACCCCCGATAACTAAAAGGTTTTCTGCGCAGTTTTGAAAGAGAATCGACTTATTTTTAGCACTTGGAATACGCACAAAAATCTCGAGTTGTCATAAGGGCTCGGAGATTATTTGTGTGTTTTTAAACACCCCAAAGCAGCCGATTCTTTTAAAGTAATCTGGTTTTGCAGTTCATTTGACGTATATGGATCGCAGCACCTGCTTTTAATAGAACTACGAATGCGGTCAGGAAGATGTATTAGACAATTCCACAAATATAACATTTCATTCTGCTAGAATTAACTGATAAGTTACACAATCTGACTCCATTTACATGCAGTAGTCTGGCTCCAAGGTTACTAAACTGCGGGTTAATTGAATCGCGAGTTACAGTACTAACAAAAAACTGAACAATAATATATGTTCTAACGTCTATACGAATTTTCTACGTATCGAAGGCTCGCGTTAAGTTACAGAGTAACCAATGAATTCGAAAAAATATATTTATGGTTATGTGTGCTATTTTTACACTAGATTTTTTTATGTGTAGATTAGTTGAAAAAAAATTATTGAAATATTAGTTAAAACGTGTTGCAAATGTCTAATTATTGCATTGTTAGGTGAATAAGAAAGATTTCCAAAGTTTCAGAGCTCTAGCTTGATAAAAAGTTGGTTAAATTAACAATAGAAAATTTGATGACACACTGATACACATACAGACAGACACACACCAAGTGAAATACATAAAAATGTAAAAATGACTAAAACTAATTAATTCATCCAATAAATTGAATGTTTGGAATGCAGTTTAGCCCAACCACCCTTGGCGTCAAGAATTATTTGGCTGCATTTTGCCAAATGTGGCTACCTTAGTCTGCTTCACGGGCTTAAAGTTCAGCCAAAAAAAAAAAATCGCCGTTTGTCAATTTTTGAAGTAACGCCAAGTGGTTGGGCTAAACTCATTATTCAAAAAAATTATTGAAATATTAGTTAAAACTTGTCGCAAATGTCTAAATATGGCATTGGACGACTGATAGACACCAAGTGAAATACATAAAAACGTCGTAAAAAATTGAGTTTATTGTTTTATCAACTAATTCTTAATGGGTTATTATTTTTCATTTGCATTTTGTTTCTTTTTAAATCATTATCTTACATAGCCGGATGGCAGCCGGCCTCACATTCCAAGTTCATGAATACTTTGCCGGCTGTGAGATGGACAGAAAAACTGTAGCTTCTTAGTATTTCCTTTTTTTTCCATCAATGAGGGGAGCACGTAACAAGTCATTTGAAAGCTGAGAAATATAAATGTATTGGATGGTGTATAACACATTCGATTTATCTCAGTAGATAGCGAATTAAAAGCACTTGTGTTTTTAGTGGTTTCTAAAACAAAGTAGAAATGGTGTATCGCTAGAAATACCTCTGCAAAGGAGAAATGCATGTTCTTTTTCGTTCAATTCCTCAATTTCTTGAAATTAAACAGTAAATATAGGGTCGACTACGGGGGGGATATTTTAATACCAATGGGGTAAATCTCTTACCCCTATTGTTCAAAGTAACTTAGTAAGTCTTAGGATCTTAGAATGTGTAATTAAAGTCTGTTTTGTTATATCTATCTTCCTCTTCCTCATTGTCTTATACTTCTTCACTAGAACATCTTTTTTTTTTTTTAAAAAAAAAAGTCTTTGTTCACAAAAAGAAAAATAAGAATTATGACGCTTTAATGTCTAGGAGTGATAACCCGAACGATTGCTTATCGAGGAAGCCATAGTGAAACCGTGTGTAAAGCAGGGTCACGTGTTACGGAACCGCATGTTAATGGAATCTGAATATATAAATAAAAAAAAAAAATAGACGAAGCTTTTTCTGCAATGTATAACGCATAGTTTTTAGAACTTACTTCCATATAGAGATTAGTGCTTGTGTAAAGCCTCGTCAACCATGAATGGTGACGTAATTTCCCTCAACTATGAGAACACAGGCGTAATGCCAACCGAACTTACATAAATTATTTTGGCGACTCAAAATCCCTAATTCTATTCAACATAATAATTAATAGGTTATTTTCATTATGAATCTGACGCCAAAAATTCATCTGAGTGGTAGCGCGCGTTCTTCACGTTAATGAGCTTTCAATGAATTCTATAAAATTGTGATCATTCTGAATATTTTTTTTAATGCTAGGAAAATTTTAGTTGTTGTTTCATCAGACACTATAAATATTCTCTTTCAAGAAACCTTAAGATTACAACGTCATTGTTTATCCGTTTTCAAGTGTAATGACTTATCGTATCCATGTCTTACGGCAGGATTCCATATCTTTGAAAACACCTTTCTGCATTCTGTACTGCAGAAGGCCAGGTCCGAAATTCTTATCACATTTTTCGAAAATTTGAGGTGAAAAAAACGTTTCCATTATTGGCAGAAAATCGCATTATTTGGCGATATTTCTGATTTGGTGAAAATCGTCGACAGGATTTTCCACAAGTACCTAGATATTTTATATGCTTGATAAAAAATTATTCTTTTGGCTTATACACGTCTAGCTGTTTGTGTAGTGAAATGAAATAATCGTGATGAAATTCCATTTTACCACATTTTTAGAAAAAAATCAAAAGAATTAATACTCTTTCTTAAAAATTATTTATTGAGATGAAAACATACAGGAAGTTTAATAATTTCCTTTTCTATGGTCTTATATTTTCAGCATATTTATTACTAACTTCCTTCAATTCAAACACTTATAATATCACTGTCATTCGCAACGTATTTCTATTTTTAAAAATTATTTGAGAGTAGAAATTTTATTTTTTAATCATTCAGGATATAAGAATCGAAAAAATCAGTTTGTTTCAAATTAAAAAGAAATATTTTTTTAGGAAAACGACAAAGAGGTTATGCAAAACCATCATTTTTTTTTATTCAGAAAAAAAGGGATAAAAATCCCTAAATAGGGAAAAAAGCCATGATTATAATTGAAAAGTAAATTATCCTCTAGCGTTTTTGATAAGGTAACACTCTGCTATCCTTCCTTGATGTTATATAAATAAATCGAACTATATCTTAGATTTTTCTCAAAATTTACAGTAAATTTGATAAAATTTGGCGTGATGAATTAGTTTATACCTCAACTAGGCGTAAAATAGCGACATTCGTCTCTAATAACTTGTTGGGTAGGTCTGAAGCGACAACAATCCAACCAATCGATCAATAGAAATAGCACAAGAGATTACTCGGATTAATATGCAAATTCGAAATCATTCAACAAATGGCTGCACGAACATCTTCCCAATGCATGCCTTTTCCTGTCGATCCATGCTGCAAGCATGTAATCACGTTTCATGCATCGCCGAACCGTCATGCATTTATTTCACTTCAGTTAAACTGTATTCAACTTTTCACGACGGCTGGGCGATACTGTGTAGGTTCTTTTCTATACTGCAGTGGCGGAAGAAAACCAAATACACAGTGTGATCCCCCATTCATCAATGTCACATTGAGTCAGGGGGCCCACCTACACCCCCCACGATGACATCTGCCAGGGCCCCCTCCCACTCTACCACGTGACGTTTTCCCATGGGCTTTACAATGTCTGAATTTCTGCTCTCTATCTAGGAAAGAAAGAGGAGAAAAAAAATAGATTTCCACTGACGTCCGAAAAATAAAAGTTTCGCCAGATAGATATAAGTAGAAAGAAAAAGAAGAGAAAGGGAAAAAAATAATAATGCATGAAAAAACAAGGGAAAAATAAAGTTGTGCTTCGGTATCAGGTAGAACCAGAAGTTCCTTTTGAAACCTTCTTCGTCTTCTTCCCTCGGTGGTGAGATTCGAATTTTGAAGTGGAATAGTTTGAAAGTGATCGGGTTCCACCCACCGGAGAATCTCTATCACATTTTTTTTTACCAAAAGCACGCATGTTAGGATTTCTTTTTGAAGTTAGATGTATAGAAAATAATCTAAAATTTTACTAAAAATACTTTTTATTTCAGAAAAATGCAAATTGCATGCAAAAAGCAACTTAATTACATGATTCGGTTACTGAAATGTATACGAATATCCTTTCTCTTTGCATTTTAAACTGTGATGTAAGAAAATACAGAATATTTCGGGTCCAATCAACGATATGAATATTGCTTGAGAAAACTCTGAATGACAATTAATTTTACCTTCATATCCAATAACCCTTCCCTTCCTCTGTAATAACCGAATTGTTTGTGGTGGTAGGGGATTAAAATAGAAATGAAAGAGCAAGTTTATTTTTAGAAATGATTGGTTAAAAATCTCGAGAATATGCTCTTTTCACTGAAGCTGAAAAAACTAAATTTAAGAAGAGGATTGAAATTTAGAGTTGAGCCAAATTTATATTTAATATCAAATTGAATAACGAAAACTTAAATGTTCTATGATGAATGTTCTAAATTTAGAGATAAAGTATTTTTGAAGGAAAGGGAAAACTGAAATTGACCTTACAGAGTTAGAGGGAATTTATTCTCAAAGGAGGTTGGGGGGGGGGGGCAGAACTTTACGTAGTACAGTCGCAGGTTATATGAACCGCGAGTTAGAAATATATCGCGGTTATATGAACCGCGAGATAAATAGAAATTGAGTGATGATATTAAGTTCCATCATCGATATAAATTACTCAGTATTTGGTTAATTCGATAAAATAAATTTAGGGTCATGGTATTTACTAAAGTAACACATAAAATATTTAAAGAAAATTGAGTTTTTTGAGATCATATTCGGTGTTTCTTTTTGTCGAAAATTCTTCAGAACATTAAGAAGAAGAAAAAATGGGGCCACTCAAAGTTTTATTAAACTTTATTGCTTGAGTCTGTGGCAATGGTCTAGACAATAGCACAAGATGATTTCAAGAACATCCTCTGTTTTCAACATGATTTTTTCTTGTTTTTTTCCCTTCGAATTCATTCGATAACATTGAATTTTACATGATCATGTAAGACTTTTGTTCACGTTTGCATTCTTCTAACGTCAGGTTTAATTATTACTGAAATCACTTACATAAGAAAAATATATATAACTCTTAAAACTTGACCAATACGAAATGGTTGAACGCACAGATAATCTCTCTGTCCATGAGATCTTGCTAATAATATTTTACAAAAGAAAGAAAAATCAAAAATGGAGCATTTTTTCCCCCGAAAAATAGTGCGTCATATATATAAAATAGAAAGAAGGATAAGGTATTAAGGTACGTTCTTAACAGGAAGTCGTGACATCATCCGATCAAAAGATTAATCTGAAATTCATGAAAATAAAAATAAAAATTATAGCGCTACAATATCTAGGAGAGATATCACGAGAAACCGTAGTAAAACCGCGTGTAAAGCCTACTAGCGGGCTATTAAATAGCGTGTTAGCGGGCCCTGATTGTGGTACAAATAGAGAATTGGAATTAATAATATTCAGAAAAAGAACAACACGAAAGAAAAGGTTCTTAAAAAGTTCTCCAGCATTTCTCCTTTTAATTAAATTATGTTAATAAAAAAAAAAAAAATCAGACTTTGTCCAGAGCATTACATAAAGTACAGATAGTAGCCTCACTACAATGTTAACGTAATCGATTCTAAATGAAATAAAAATAATAAAAACTTGCAAAAGATACACTTAGAACTTGTAATAACAGTTTTTCAGATTTCAATGCGTCAAAGATTACTTAAATAAAAAACATAAAGAAACAGATATAAGGATAATTGCTGTTTTATAGCTAACACCGGCAGACTTTAACTTCACTGTTTTATAGTGAGAAAAAGGCGAACCGAAAACTATGTTTGATAAACATTAAGCCACTTGTATACGTTATCTCTGAGAGCTGTTTTGCATAAAGTTTGAAAGAAAATGATTGTTCATATCCGGAAACGCGTAGCTTTAAAAGCTTCTTCATCGACAAAATTCTCAATGTATTTATTGAGAAATCAAATGTTTAAGTTTCGTCTGTCAATTTAGCTCTTAAAAATGACCTTTTATTTATTATTATTTAATATAGAATCAAAAGGTGAAGTTTTTTCAAACCAATGTAAACTACTAGTAATATACTTAATAGATATAGATTTACCGCCAATTCACACACAGTGTAACAGAAATATAAATATCTATCAATATTCATCATTTATGAGATATTTTCTGTAAATTCCCAGTCATACGAGGGTGTATAATTAAGTTTTAATTATTACTAAGAAATAAACAAGATATCTGAAAAAAAAAATCTGCGTATTTAATGATCATGTGTATAATGTTGTAAATTTCAGCTATTGAAGTTGTTTGGTTTAGTTTCAAGTAACCGTATATTGAAGTAATACGCAGTATCATAAATTTTTAATTATTACTAAAAATAATCCCCATATAAACTTAATTTTTACTCATTATTCTTCTTTACATAGTTACTCCATCAAGAATTATAAATTCTCCCGGCGTTTCTTAGCCTTTCGTAAGCCATCATTGTAGAAGTCTGCAGTCGAAGTCTATTTTCTCCATACTACAAACTACTTCAATCTATGACTTCCTGAAACCAAACAAACCAACATGAATAGCTGTAATTTACACCATTATGTACATAAGGATCACTTACTATATAGAAATATTTTATCCAAATATCTCGTTATTTCTTATTAATAATTGATTTTTAACGATACTCCTACGTACTCGTCAGTATATGACTTTTAAATGTAAATACCAATTTCTAATTATAAATTAAGAGGTACGAATTTAAGCCGTTTAACGAAGAGTAACAATTGCATTATATATATAAGAAATAAAATGAACAAATAAGATTTGGTTTTGTGTAAGAAAATCATAGTCTCACAAGATAACACATCGATCAATAACTCCCGAGTCTAACATTGAAAACAACATTTTTTTTGCAAATTTTTTTTTATTCATCAACATAACACCTTTTGTTAATCACCTTTTAGGGTGATACAATCGTTCCAACGCTTTTCCAAATCTTTTTTTTTTTTTTCCGCAAGAAATCTTTTTTGTGGCGAGTAAATAGCGATAAACAGCTTTCTGAATCATCGATTCGTTGCTGTTTTTGTCCCATCGAAAGCAATCGCGGCACCCACTTAGAAAAAACCTTTTTCATGCTCAATTTTTCATGAAGGATAGTAAATACACTTCCATATGATATCTGTGTCCTCTCAGCAATCTCACGGAGCTTCACTTTACGATCTTTCATTATAATTTTTGTCACTTCACTCACATTTTCCGGTGTAACGGCTTCCACAGGTCTACCCGAGTGTTCCGCGTCATTTGTGTCGGTACGACCACGTTTAAACTCGGCAAACCACCGACAAATCGTTGCTTTTGATGGACAAGAGTCCGGGTAACATTTTTCAATCCATTGTTTCGCTTGCACGGTGTTTTTACCCATTAAAAAACAATGTTTTATCAGAACACGAAACTCGGTTTTTTCCATTTTATAAACAAACTACAAAACGACTTTACTCCAACCTCGATAACTCAGCTGTTTCTGGTCCGATCGACTTAAAATTTTGACACGTTTCAAGCAAAGGTTCGTACTCTAGAAAGACCTAGTTACTGGTTTACTACGAGCGCCATCTCTGGGTTAGTCTCGGGAGTTATTGATTGGTGTGTTACCACTGGCAACTAATCTTGTAATTCTGAATCACAATCAATTACCGATGGGAAAAATAGAATACATATTAATAAGAATTGCATATTTTGTAAGCAATTATGACTACAAATTCAAAGCATTTTAAAAATTAAATAAAAAAAAGTTAATATATTTTTCTTTCATTATTTATTTATTTATTTTTGTCATTCCTAGTCAGAGAGCTAAAATGACAAAGCTTCAATGACAAACTTCAAGCTTTGATGACAAAACCTCAATACAGGATCGAAATTTTCCAGACTACTCTTGACAAATTTGAGTCTAATTTTTTGTCCCGTTCATCTATAATCCATCGGACTAATGACTCTTTTGTGATATTTTTCGTCTTTTTTTTTTATCATATTTATATTATTCCTCTCCATAGCATGACTGTGAAACATTCTAATTCAGAATAGAATTATAAGTTCATTCTTCACCCTTTCAGTTACCAACCTTTTTTTTTTTTTTTTGGTTCCAGTTGCACAAGAGGGTCGAACATACTACTCCCCTTTCTTTTCCTGAGGGTGAAAATGATGAATTAAATAAATAAACCGAGGAACTAACCCTCTCGCACCCCTTTGGTGCCTCTTTGCAACCAAAGGGGTGGTTCTATAATTTCGTTAAATTTCATCTACAATAGAATTTTTAACTCCTATTTTTAAAAGGGGAGGGGGGTACTTCCCGAATGCACGGCAAGTGAATTTAAGCAGCGTCGTCGAACTGGTATGACTGGACGTTTGTGGAAAGGGAGGAGAAATATTTTGAGAGCAAAAGAATGGATGCAAAGAACACGTCGTACAGACATCTGTGGGACAGTGTGCATGTATAATCGTTTTCTATTTTGAAATGGATGAAAAAGAGATGTGGAAGATGGGAGTGACAAGGGGGAATGATGGTGATGTCTGACTTGAAAAATGATGTTTTGTATGAAATAAGGCAGGTGGAGTTTTTAATGAAAATGATGATTTGCATGATTGACGGATGTACCTAAATCTGGAAGGCATTAAGCCTTTTTGAAGAATTCGTAGATAAATTCAAGTAGAAAATTATTGCGAACAAATTTTTAATGTTATCTCTTTAAAATAACTTAAAATGGAAGTTTCATCCGATTCAATCTAAAAATAATGTATATTAAATTGGTGTTTCTTATTAAAATTGATTTAAAGCTGATATATTGTTGGAGGTTTTATAAGGTTGGACAATTTCTTTTGCCATTTAAGTAAAACCATTGCATTTTAATGCATTAACATGACTATCTCTCCCATTTTGCATTTTTATTTATTCGTAATTTTATTTCTTTATTCATTTGTTGATGATTAAATAAAACCGTAGCTTTTCCGGTTGTATTTTGAATTTATTATTAATAATAATTTTTTTTCTTTTAAGAAACATGAAAATTGAATAATTTTCTTTAAAAATGTAATAAATGAATCTTTGTACGTGATTGATTTTATGATAAGAGTGATATAATAATCATCTTTAAGGCTCCCGTCTAACGGTCATTTTGATTTCGTGAACGTAATGTTAATCTTATGGAATTTCCATTATCGTCCTCAAATTTTTACTATTTGTCTATTTGTGTGCCAAAAAAAAGTGCCCCGAAATTAGCAAAAAATAACGAAAGTTTCTGCGAAATTACATTTTCCTTTTGATTTTTAAAAATATTTTTGCTTTTTTCTTATATAATAATAAGATCAAAATGAAAGCCTTAGATGAAGTGTTATGTTATGTTAGATGAAAGCCTTAAGGCTCCCGTCTACCGGTCATTTTGATTTAGTGAACGTAATGTTAATTCTATAGAATTTCTACTTTTGCTCTCAAAACCTTACTTTTTGATCTATTTGAATGCAATAAAGTGCATCTGAAAGCACAAAAAATAATGAAGGCTTTTGTGGAATTACATTTTTCTCCAATTTTTAAAAAGTATTGTTACCTCCATTTTAATGATTCGTTTATAAGTTTTTCGGTCATTAAAAATATTTTAAAATATTTTTTAAGAATCGGAGGGAAAAAGTAATTCCACATTAAAATCAATTAATTTTTGGTCTTTCAGATGCACTTTATTGCATTCAAATACATAAAATAGTAAAGATATGAAAATTAAAATCGAAGTTTCCCATTAGATTAACATTATGTCCATGAAATCAAAATGGTTTGGTATACAAAAGCCTTCAGGCATTTACTTTGAATCGTAATTTTAAGTTAATATTTTCAAACGAATCGAATGAAGTGGAACAATTTACTAATTTTTTTAGTTGTTGAGCAATTAAAGCTAGTTTTCAATAAGAACAACGATTCATTTCCCCCTTAATGAGTAACCATGCAAAATTTAGTTTACCTGCGATCACATCTATTAAAACAGAGTTAAATTAAACATCAAAATATTTTTCCTTCATGGGTGGTTTGGATTGACAATTCTGTTTATTTTTCTTCTCCTTCATCTAGATAATGCGAAGAATTTTAACATTATTGTAAATAGTGTTTATTTTCGACGATGATTTTCAGATTTAACTGTTTTCGGACCTCTCGGATGGTAACGGAGAAGGAACGAGCTATTTTAGTATTCTTTTTATATCGATGGATTTCAAATTTATTTATCGTAGAAGATTGAACAAATTCTTAGATAGAATATTTGTAAAATATATATTAGGTTTGTTCGTCAGATTAAATAGATGTATTATTTTTTTCAATTTTTCCTGAACTTCTCACGCATGCCTTGGAGTACATGTATCATAATTTGATAGCCATTCATTTAGACCATTGTTTGCATAGGGAAAGGTTAAATAGTGCTTGTTTTTAACGACAGATGGTGTTGATTAAGACAAGTTACCAATAAGTGCTTCTATCTATTAAACAGTTTCAAAACAAGTGTGACACTTATTTGTAAGCTAATTTCCAAATGATAACCTAATTTCTACCTCGTCGAGTGGTTATCGCCATTTTGTGTCGCGATTTTATCGTCGATGAGTCTCAGATTCATCATTTCATACCGGAAAACAAGTAGCAATCCAAACAATAATTTGCATCCAATGAATATGCTCCTAAAAAGGCGAAAAGGGTCTCATTGGGTGGTAAAGTTATAGAGATGATTATTTTGATACGAATATTTTTTATATTCATGGACTTCTTATCAATAACAATCAGTGGATAATTCCACGATTTTCTATTTCCATGTGGCCACGATTGCCTATCGTGAAAGTCGCGCATTGATGCCAACGTTGTTTCTCTCGAGTCGTGGATTCGAATCCTAATGGCACAAAAACTCTCCATATAGTAGGATTGATGCAGGTTAAGTATATCGAGACTCCAAGGCTTACCGCTGGCGTGGTGTTGCAGCTGGGAGAGGGAGATGTCAGCTCAGGTGTCGTCCTCGCCACTTGATCGAGGTTTAAAATTAGGATGTCCATTGCCAATAGCCGTCATGTTGCTTATAAAAGCAACGTTAAGAAAACTATCGATCAGTTTTGACGGAAAAAGACTGATTGTTCCACCATTTACAGATATAGATCCTTTTTGTTTATTCTGTGGGGAAAACTGTTCCTGTCACTGTACTTTAACTTCCAAAATATATCTACGAAATAACATTACAATCTCTCTTCCATAGATCGTTATCCGACACAACTTCTGCCTCTTCTCAAATTATCGCAAATCAACGATAAAGCTCGCACACACGAGATTTCTCTTTCTCTCCAGAACAACTTATTCTTAAATGAGAGAGGAGAGACAGGCACAACTACCTATCTCTCAGGTCCATCCCTTCCACGACGGGTTTTATTGTAAAACGAGAGAGAGCACACACGCATATAGAAGCCCAGTTGTCAAGACGGTTTCTTGCCCGGTTTCCTAAATGATTGAAAGGGAGCCAAAGACGAGAGCTTATCTTATTCCACGCAAAAAAAAACTCTGGAAAAGAGTGAGAGAAAAAAAGATATCGCATATATGTGAGTGTTTTGGGATGTTGGGGGATATAAGGAGTGATCCATCTTGGAACACCGCTGAACGCCTAAAGAGTTCTGTCGCTTCACGTGAGGGTAAAAAAGAAAACTAACTGCAGTTTTCTGATTCCGCTCTTTCGTTTCTTTAGTGTGAATGTAAAAATAATGGAAGATTCATCGTCAGTGTTTTTGATGTATCAAATACCAGTTCTTTCTGGGAACCTGTTCTTCCCTTATTTATTCAAAATGATCAAGATTGTTTCCTGTTTTATTGAATGATGTCTCGCTGATGTCTGTAACATCCTTGGTGATTAAAGCGATATTTGATATTTTTAAGTGAATTCATATGTAGGATGTGTATTATGTCTTGAATACCAAACAAAACTAATTGCTTTTAGAATACGAATTGGATTTATTTATTCATGAATTGCACGTATAAATATTAAATCATTTGGATAAAAAAAAATTTTTTCTTAAAAGATGTGAATGCAATGACTAGAGCAAAAAATATATGATCTAGGACTAAAAGTTACATTGTGAGATTAGTTACACCAATTTAATTGAAATAATATGAAAATTTCTAAGATAAATTTTTCAGTACGGTATAAAATAACCATAAATCAGCTTTAGTTACAGGCATGATTCAGGAATTCCCGTAAATAAGATTGTTAATTTAAGGTAATGACAACTTATGCTACTTTGTTTCTCGTTAAGATTAATCGAGTTCTTAATAATTCTAGTTTAGACACTTAGATTTAAAATAATCTATTAATTAAAAATCTGCGCTGAATATACTTTAATAACATGTGTGAAATTGACCTATACACTAATATAGAATCATATTCCTCTACATCAGTAACACTTCAAAACAAAACATTTTATTATAATTTCTTTATGCATACCTTTGCATTAGCATAACAACATTAACACAAGCAAATGATTGTTATTCATTTTATCATTCAAATGAGGCAAGTTATGGGATGTGCTATTTTGTGCAATTCTTCTCCACTTGTATACTTTTAACATTTCTTTTTAAGTATAAGTATTTACGCAGATGTAAGTTTAGATTCAAATTTCTTTCACGTAACTCTCCCTATAATATATCTTGTCCAAATTTTCAATCATTAATAAAATACTTTTTATTCATCCATTCAAGTTCAAATACATTTTTTTTAAAACTTGTAGTGGATGACACTTGTGTTAATACAGTTTTTTCAAATATAAATTCATTTAATTTAATTTAATTGGTGAAAATGCAGTTTGGCCGAACTACTTGGCGCGATTTGAAAAATTGCCAAACTTGGCGATTTTTTTTTTTTTTTTTTTGGATGATTGTTAAGTCCACGAAACGGATCAGGGTAGCCACATTTGCCAAAATACCGCCAAATAATTTCTGTCACCAAGGGTGGTTGGGCTAAACTGCATTCTAACCATTTAATTGACCATATGAATTAAGAAACAGGCCAATGCTTCTACTATGTCATCTGTCTTGCAATGGCAAAGTTGGTAGAGCGTCGGCGTAGAATCTTCACGCCTTCGGATCGAATCTCGTTGAAGCATAAAATTTTTTTATTTGATTTTCAAATAATTAATTTTAGTTTTATATGGGAGAAAAAAATGTCTCTTATGTAAGATATTTAACAGGATATAAATTTAGGAATAAATACCGTCAGTGACGAAGCGTGTAGATCGCTGAAATTTTTTTTCTTTTGCCTCTTAATATTGTGATTCTGTCATATGTATATACATATATATATATATTAATTGCAATTATTTAATAAGAAGTAACTAAAATAAAATTTTTCTTTGTTGACCTAGGTAGGAATTGACTTAATTTTTTTTATATTACTTGTTTGATTGAAAATTTATTTATTGGTTGTATAAAGAAAAATCAAACCGTAATTTATCCAAATTTAAATGTCTTACGCTTCTTTCTCTTTTTTTTGTTATAGTTCTATACCAAAAAAGGTTGAAAAAAGAAAAGCGAACTCGCAGGAGAGTCCAGGAGCAGCTGGAAGCTGAAGTGAAGAAACGAGCACAGTACGAAGAAGCCCTCAGGAGTAATTCTGCGGAAACGCTGCGTCTCTTGAACGGTGAGAAACACTCGCTGTTTTAAGACTGATTGAAATGACCATTTTTTTAAAAAATTCCTACTAAGAATGATATGAAATGTGTAGCTTAAATGTTCAATATAGATGGCGGCACAGTCGCTGTAGTGTGAAATACAACAGTAAGTAACTGCCATGATTTGAACGCGCCATCGATGTCGCCGATTCATGTTAGTTGTAAGAAGATGAACAAGCTTGTAGCAATCAATTATTCAGTTAATAAATGAAAACTTTTATCATAATACGAACTGCTTCTCTTTTATTTTAGCAAATTGTTTATTGAAACCTGTATATAGATTTACCTAGTGCACTAATAACACTTTGTGCATTTATGAAATGCATAAAAATGAATTTTCCGCCAAGTGTAGTTATTCGCAATGTATTATAATATTTTCCATATGCATTTGATTAAAATCAAATTTTAAAGTATTTAATAGATAAAAATATTGAATACAATACGTAACACTCTTTATTACTTCTTTCTCCAACCGTTTTATTCAGAGAATCACAAAATTACTCTGTCAAATTAATACAGATTCCAGAAAGGATGATAACCAATTTGTTTTCATTCAAACTACGAATAAATATCAGTTATGCAATATTAAAGTTCCTACTTCTCGGAGCAACGATCTTAGCCAATAGGATGGTTAGCTTTCGTGCTGAAATTTTTTTTTCCCTCCCTGGTTCTTCACCAGCACGAGAAGCAGCTCCCTGATTGGCTAATCACATAAGTTTTTCTTTTGACTTCTGACACAAAACTAATTTCATCCGAAAGCATAACTTTATACAACTTTTAATGTTTTTAAACTTTTATTCAATTAATATTTAGTTTTAATTTTTAAGAGGCAAAGTTTTCAAAAACTTTTATATTTAATTTTGTTTTCTGGGCAAGTAACAGACCAAAGCAGTTTATTCTCAATCATCATTGGAAAAATCATTGGAATTAAACATCGTTGGAAATTAAAAATCGGACGGCCAAAGTACTCCGTTAAACCATCCAACGTATTAGATAACAATATTTAAAGTTCATTCCTTCTTCTATTCTCCCTGTGGAAAACTTGCCTATTCGTGCCTTGATCTAACTTTTACAATATTAATTAATAACATCAGATTGAGCCAATTGGACTCGAATCCTTCACCTTTTGCAGCACCAAAAACTCCTTGCTCCATGCAGATCTGATACCGGTCTTCACTTCATAACTTCAGCTCTCACTATCTTTGCTACCAAATTCTAACTCGCTAACTAATTTCAGTATTAAATTCTTCGCTGTTCTTATGAATGGAATTTTCAAACATTCCTAATGTTTCAATAATTCTAATCTAATCTACAGAACTCCCGTGTCATCCGAAAGTAGGGATTTTCACCTTAAACGATTCAATCCAAATAATCCCTAAGTGTTTGTTGAAGGGAAAAACACGATGGAGCCAACGCTATAAAAGTTAAGCATCTACCGAAAGATACAAAATGCTATAATTTATGTAAGGAGCTATGTAAAAGTATCTAATAAACAACACAGACAAAAATAATATTTTACGTGACTTTAAAAATGCCTAAATTGCGCCAGACATTACCAAAGCTAAAGAAACCTACTAGATCATGCATATGGTGGCATAGGCTCTAAATTTTTGAACTGTTAGACTAAAAATGTCAAACTTTAAGAAAAACCATTCGTGGATGCAAAAAAACGCACAACATATTATAGAAAGTTTATCACACCAAACATCACGTTACTGTTATTACTTTTTCCAGGAAGAACATGCATTCATTCAATATAAAACTACTGAAGAGCTTGTTGCGCGCAACAAACATATACCACGCGCCTACTCTCTTATTCTCACAACTAAGGCATATCCTTTTCGTACTCAAAACCTATCTGCTGAGTCGATTTATAAGGCTTGCCAGGATAGGCGTCATATTTCGTGTTTTGACACTCGCATCCAAGATAATCAGCTCTAGAGGGTAAGCCAGTGCTTAAAAATTTCATGGTCGGTATAAAAGGGGGTTGGGGGAGATAGAGGGTCAAGATGCATACCAGAGGAAGAAAAATATAGAGCCGAAAAAAAGGGGTGGGTTGAATTTTTTTTTCCCATTAAAGAGTTAGAGAGTTGGCGCAGTAAAAGTTTAAATTGTTAATGCCGTGTGCGAGGGAAATAAGGTGGGTGGTAGGGAAAAAGAAGTAGATCTTGGTAGCGGAAGAGAGCTTTTAGAGAGTTGTTCACTTGGGAGGAAGGGAGTAATGATAGCAAGTTATTGTTTCGAAACACAACGAGGTACAAAACGAGTCACAGTTGCGTAGCTTCCTGCAAAGATGCAGATGAACTGTCGGGTTGCTGGAAGGGGAAAGTTTATTTGTTGTCGCCAAGGCGCCAAGGTGTGGCGGCTGTATAACTGGACGCTCTTTGGGATAAAATGTTTTCTTTTTGGATTCTGATAAAAAAAGACTTTTCTTTCAAAAAAAAAAAATATTTTCAATAAATATTTTTTAATAAATATTTTCTAATTATTTTGCAATACTAATTATTTTTTTTCAAAGAAATTAATATAACTTTCTAAAAAAGAACTCAACAATTCTGAATAAATGAAAAGTTTCTTAAAAATTATGCTCACTTTGATTTAAACAAATTTTGTTATTATGAGTACTGATAACTGATTTTACTTACTGATGTGATTCTTGAACAGGTTCAAGCGATTAAATAATTTGGATTGTTATTCGTATTAAAACTGAACAGATTTTTTTTTTGTCTCCATTAAACAAAAGCATAATATAAATGCTCTTTTTATTACAAAGAAAACTCTGAATAAACAAAAAGAGAGAAAGAGAATCATATTCATTAACTTAATAAAATACCACTGTTAAAATGGAATTTAGAATGCATATTTTTTGCTTTAACCTAAAATTTATACATAAAATCTGAATTGTCTGTTAAAATTGACTTGAAAATGTTATCGAATATTAAGTTTTTTCTTAATTCATATATAATTCGATATACTACACTTATTATTAACAACAAACCTTCGAGCAATATTTTTCATTATTTAAATCATAGTACAGCAGTGCTTTACAGTCAGATCCTTTAATTCGAATCTCCGAAAACCGTTGATTCGTTTATGGGAAGAATTTTTCTTCTTTAATTTGAGAATCCATTTGCAAATTTCCCTGTAATTTATTTGTTTCATCCACGTAATTTGGAAAATTATTTTCACTACTGGAATTTTCTAACAGCAATGGATGTATGAATGGAAATGAGAGTTCTCTTTCGATTGATTGTTTTAAACATAACACTTAGAAGCAACACGAAGGCTATTGGTGATAGACCTCGTAATTTTGAGTTTCGCTCAAGTGACGAGAACAATACTCGAGCTGGCGCATCCCTCTCCAAACTTCCCCACAAAGCCACGGGAGGACTTGGAGCCTCGTAAGATTGAAAGGAAATTAGGGGAAATTTGACTTTATAAATATTGTGTGTAAAGTCAACTTTGTTACATTTGTTATAACAAATGATATTCTATGCTGCATTTTCTAAATAGATTATACAATAAAACAACTTAAAGTGGACTTTTAATGCTCATAAAGTAGACGTCTTTATCTTTTGTAAATTCAATTCATACTCTATTTGTTCTATACAAAGATTATCATTTTTTTTCTTTTTTGCATTTATGTTTTATTTTATTCCATTTCCTCTTATTCAGTTAAACTGGATATTCTATATCCCGGATTAGTTATGGTCACAATTATTTTGCTTTTACGAGGTTATATCATACACGGAACCACAAACTTTTACGTCAGATGTATAGAGAATAAAATTGTATAATATTTGATTCCATATTATTATAATTGATTATCTCTGATATGATAACCATATGTTTCTTTGAAACATAAGACCAGAATGAAAACTATACCCGTATTACGAACTTTCTAAAGCAGAATAATTTCAACACCCAAAAGTCATTCTTTTTTTTTTATTATTATTATTTGAAATGAATAGCTAAATGAGAAAGCAATAAGTCGCCAAAAAACGAGGCACAGACACTCGGAATCTAAGCTATCGTAACTTATGTTTAGAAATGGGCCTTTAAAATCGGCGAGAGCTTTTTCGAACCCTTCCCAATATTTTCCCCGCCCATTTTCCACGAGACATTTTACAAATGCATGAATTTAAGCAAACGCGATTTCCATAATGCCTTGTTGCTTTCGTCTCCACCATTAGAACTCCGATTTAGGCAAAGAACTCTTTTTTACATCTATCCTTTATCTCCAGGTACTTTGGCCGCCTAACAAGCCCTGCCTACGAATCTATTGATAATGCATGACAATGAGTTTTTTCGCTTTCCGAAGTGCGCGGGATTCTGTATTTTTATAGGTTTCAACTATTTGCACTCTTCCAATGAAGATTGATGGAGTTTTGAAATTAGATTTACAACTAGTGAGAGATGCTTCGCTTACGCATAGAAGTGAACTTAGAGTTCGGAAACATTTTAAGAGAGAAAACATTTAAAACTCGGCCATATGCAAAATTAAAGCAAGTTTCGGGTTCGAGACTATTAGGTAGAATTTACGATCGAGAAGACGAAAGTAACGTGTTTTTAGAATCAGGCACGATATATTTTAAATTTCTTTCTCCCAGAAATTATGCAAATAATCTAAAATTCCACTTTGTCTATATCTAGGTTTCATGCCATAAATCAAAATGCATAAATCATTTATTTTAACTTATGAGCGACTTGTGTGACGTCATTTCTACATTATTTAATTCTGACGCCATGTTTCAATCTAATTAAGGAGTCAATAATTAAGAAACTTCAATTAAAGATACGCAAGAGCAAGACAAAATATTTATTAACCACTAAAGAATAGATAATACCACTCTCTATTGAATGCCACTTAACTTGTCTCAATCGTAGAATATGATTTAATACTAAAATCTTCGCTTACGAAAGCACTCATCAGCCGAGTCTTATTTTAGTACTTTAACCAAGCTTCGTTTCAATCCAAAAGATTAACCACGATGCTTTTATACAACTCACAAATATATATTAGCTTATCATTATCCTCAATCTCTGCTTCTCTTTCCTTTCAATTCTATTTCATTTACGTATAAAACTATCTCTTAATCAATTCACTGCATTTCTGATATTTATCTAATTTACCTAATCACGTTTCATTTTTGTTGGGAAGAAATTGTTATTTTATGTAACTCTAATGTCCTCGAGGTGTCAAATGTCCTCCTTTAAATGTCCTCGAGGTTGGTGGAGAGAAAATTGCTATTACCCCATCGCAACACCTGTCGTATTTTAAATGCATTTTTATTAATACATTAATATTTTCCCTGATTTTTTTAAATCTCGATCTCTGATTCATCAAACATAATTCCGAGTTATATTAGAATATCGATTATTCGAAACAATTGGGGACTGAAGGTGTTCGAATACTGACTTTTCGGATAACCGATCAGTTACGAAAAACAATTATACTAGTGCAATAGGAGTAACATGGAGTATATAAAGGGTGAAATTAAATACAAAATTATTTAAATTTTGCATCAAAATTTTTGAAACAAAACAGAGCGATGATTGGCCTAGTTTGACAAATTCAAAATAGTGATTGAAGTAGGCCTACAGTTTAGGAAAAAATATGAATCTGTCGATTAGGGATATCTATTTGGAATAATCTATCTTCCACTGCAATACAATTGATCGAAATATAAAATTTGAATAAACGTTTGTCAAATTTGATTTAATTTGGGGGGGGGGGTAAGAATAGTTTATTTTCTTTTCGAAAAACCTATTAACTATGTTATTCAGAAATTATGAATAGCTAATTAAAATTTTAAAAATATATTTTATGGGAAAATACATTGTTTAATTAAAAAAAAAAACAGCTTATTTATTTTAAGAAGAAGAAAAAAAGATATTAAAAACTGAACTTCTATTATTATTTTTCGATGGTCCCTTAAAACTTTGAAAAAAAAATGAACTATTAAACAAAATGGGATGTAATGATTCAATTTTAATCAGAATTTAAAGGGTATGGAAAAGCGTGATGAAAGGGGAACGCATTTTTAATAATATTCAAGACAAAATGATCATAGCTGAAGTAATTTATTCTTAATAGTGTAATTAACGATACATTGTCCTCCAAAAAATATAGAAACAACATTCAACAGAAATATATTGAAAAATATATCTTACTTCTTTGGTTTGTGTGAGAGTTATATCAAAATTAGTAGACAGATAATCCAACATGCTAGAAGAGCGCCCTTATTTCAGATTTGAAGCATCGAAGTTTTAATTTGGATTTAATATTCTTGACGTAAAAAGATATCCAAATACAGCTGTGTTACTCATATCAAGGAAAAGTTAGAATCTTATTCTTTATGGTTTAGTTTTATTTAACATATACGCCCTCACACATATATATGTAATTATTTAAAATAAAATAACTTTCGTCTCCAATTCACTTGGAAACTATTTCAAAATCATTTCATTACTTATCATTATCTTTACTTTATACATTTTAACATATTAAAAAAAAATTGACGTTTATTTACACACGATACCATATACTGGAATAAAAAAAACCCCGACATTATAAATATTGAAATACGATACAGACGTACCAATCTACACTAAGACAAGATGCAAATAAATAATAATAAAAAAAAATTCCCCACAGCAAATCCACATTACTTAGAAAACAACAGGAGTTGTGTGAAAAAAATAATATTTCATCCGTCAGAGGAAGTCTCGCAAGGGAATGAACTATTCAATATTTCTCTTAAGTAACTCACTCCAGGAAGCGATTGAATTGCCTCTTAACTCGAATCGCAGCCCAGTGCACTCCCGAATCGACAATGAAGTACGAATAAATGATATTAATAGTCAACCAACTTGTCTTCGCCGTCTCGAGGGAATTATTTCGGTTTGAGAGAGAGAGAGAACCATTGTTTCTCCGTCTCTGATCCCATTATGGCCTCCCCGCTCTCCCCTACCTAACTCCCTCACCGATTATGTCCTCCCCTCCTTCCTCCGGTAGAAATCTGCGATTGCTTCCTTGCAGCCAAAGAGAAAGGGAGTCGTTCTAGTTTACGAATTCGTGTTTATTAATGCTTCTGGATTTTCCTTTCCCTCCCTCTTAAGCTTTCCCCTTTTATGGCAAATTGTCCCCCGATGTTTGTATTAAAGGGGGTCGTTGCACAAGTGCGAGTGATTTTGCTTAAACGTATGATTCTTTTGTGCTGGTGTGACTTATTTGAGTTGAAATAAGGATTCCAGTGAAAAGTGATTATCGTTTTAGTCTCTTTCAATTTTTTTTTTTTTTTTTTTGTGTGACAATTAATTCCATAAAATTATAATGAATCGATAATAATTAAATGTATTATTGAATTAAATAATATGAATGTATAAATGGAATTATTTTTAAACTAAGAAAATTAAAATAATAGTGAAGAAAATATGTATTGATAAAAGTGTTTGTTAGACTTTAATTTCTGAATTTAAACTTTTTAAATTTAATATCACAATACCTACAAGTTTGTGATTTTATCAGAACAGTATTTAACTAAATAATTTACGAAATATCATAATCAAAAGCATCAGTTTTATTTGTTGATATATAGTAGAATAATATTTCCCAAGGAGTAATCCAAAACTCATTTGAAATAAATGAACAAATATCAAATGAACAAAGATCAAATGAACAAATTTAACTTTTAATTTAAAAATGGAATATATCCTTTTTAACTATGGACAAATTAAGAAATTATAGGTTTGGAAAAAAAATTCTTTGTAAATCTGATATAAGTAAAAAAAAAATTGAGGAAAAAAAATTAATATTTATTTTGTTTTTATTTATATTATTTATTTCATTTTAATCAAAATTACATAATCCATTGAAATTACTTCATTTTTAAAATACTCATTTCTAAATGATTATATTTTGTCAATATATTCTCAGATGTTAAAGAATAACAAATGCATTATTTCAGATTAAAATATTATTTCAGGCTAAGCTAAAATTTAACTATGAATGGTTCTGAAAGAAGATTTTTAAATGAACATCTGTACGTACTCTCTCTCTCTCTCACACACAATTGTTTTTGTTTCGATATCAAAACGATTACATCTTCTCCATGATTTAAAACCATCCTTACTTATGATCACAAAACATAAATGAATAAAAATAGTAAGTAAGAATAATACGTAATTTAAGGTTGTATTTTTATTTACAGTATGAAAAATTTAGTTCATATTATGCATTTTACCCATATGTGTGTGTAACAATAATTATACAAAAATATATTAAATTTTTGTTCTTTTTATGCAATATTAGAGCCGGTTCGAATGAAAATACGCGAGGATATGTAGCAAAGTCTTAATTATTACCAAGAGATAACTGATATATCAGGATAAAATTTATTGTGTATATTAATTTATCTTTATGTACATAATATTGTATATAACAGCTATTCATGTTGATTTGTTGGTTTCAGGAGCCGTAGATTAGTAGTCTTAATTATTACTAAAAAACAATATAAATAGACACTTATTTTTCCTTTATTATTCTTAAGACTTTTCTACATAATCACCATCCAGTGTTATACATTTTTCAATGCGTTCCTTGACCTTTTGAAGGCCATCATTGTAGAACTCTACAATTTTTTTTAAAACTCTACCTTCTCCATACTACAGGTAAATTCAATCTACGACTTCCTGAAATTAAAAAAAAAGCAACACGAATGGCTGTAATTTATCACATGATGTAAGTAAAGATAGTTAAATGTGCAGAATAAATTTTTTTCAGTTACCTTGGTTATTTCCTTGTAATAATTTACCTTTAGTAATACCCTTTTATAGATTGAATTTTTAGGTTTTGTTTTGGATGTTATAACCCGTTCGAATGAAAATAGTATTGAAAAATGTAAATTTGACGTACGACAATTCCGCTTACGAACTGTTAGATCGAATGGAATTCGGTCTTAAGACGGGGTGATTCTGTACAACTTTTAGATCTACCGCCGAATTCAAACCAATCCAATCGATTCATCTAAAACTGTTTCCACTCCTCGAAGAAAAAAAAAGAAGATATATTTAAAGATAACTTTCAAATAAGAAATGGAACGCGATATTAATTTCTTTTAAAAATAAAGTATAATTGTTTTTAATAATAATTATAAAAAAGAATGAAACTAAAAGAAATAAAGTGCGAATTGGAAGATGGGCCCCTAAGAAAGCAGGAACTATGAACTCTTTAATTTAGTCTTAGTGCATTGGGTGTCTCAAAGAAGATGGCATGCACATTACCCAGAAGAAGTGGTTTATGGGGAGAGAGTCCCAAAAGCCAAGATCTGCATACCAAATCAATTCCTCATTCCTAATTGGAAAATTTAATATCCTTTTAAGTGTCCTGCTAATGGCTCGATTCCTGGCACGGCAATGCACATAAAAAAATACTCAGCAGAGCAAAAGGGACAAAAAAATAAAAATGCCTCTGCTGTTTGACTTCGGAATCATTAAATAATGGGGCAAGAAAATTTTCGAACATTAATCTTTTATTTCGCTATTATTGTGCGCGTTTTTTTTTTTTTTTTTTTTTTTTTATTCCTCGGGTTCTTATTCGAGTATAAAAATCCGTTTTATTTAATTTTTTGCACTTGAATGCACCGAATTCGCCGTGGAGCTTTCTATTAAAGGGCTCAGCGCGTATTAGAAAAGCATCAATTATCATGGGTTTGCATTCGGTGGGAAATTCAATTTGAAAATACATTCTGTTAACCCCGGATTTTGTTGCTTGTTTCTGGTCTGAAGGCTTTGTTTGATTTATGTGGTTTTACTGAAATGCGACAAGTTCTTTTCTGCCTTGTGATGAGGCCTGGAGGATTATAAATGGACCCAATGTTTTGTGGTACTCGAGCTATAGATTTTGGAGGGTGGAATTAAATAATGAATGTGCGGTGAGAGAAACGCAAGTTAAATTAAATTTTCAGTATGGACTGAGTATATTCATCTTATGGCTTTAAAGAATTTTATTTGTTTTCTATAAAACCAATAATTTTATTTGACAAACATAAATTCTTCTCTTGTCATTATCGTACAAACATACGCACACATTCATATATATACTGTTACATAGAATTAAAAATTAATTTTTTATTTTATAAAAATAACTTATATATTTTCATTATTTAAGTCGCTGATTGTTATGCTTGTGGTAACTGGGTGTTCATGTTACTCTGTTGTTGCTTCTGCCTATAAATGGCGCTTTTATCTTTTTAAAAAGTTAATAAAGTATTTTTATATAGTGTCTTTAGAATAGGTGAATAAAGAAGATGTCTCTGAAAAGCGCACAATTTAGTGAATTTAGAGTTAATATCCTTCCCCCTGACAATAATCTGGTTCGCGTTAACGGTTACAACGATTATATTGTTTAGAAAACTAAGCAATTTAAAATTATTTTCTATTAAAATGGTTATTTATAAATAAATCAGTGTTATTCGGATGTAGTTAACGTTTTCTCATCTCATTTTATATATAGTTAAAGAATCATTTTTCTTATAAATATTTAAACTTCAAAATAAATAGGACAAAATAATGTTTATTTTCCTTATTTTCATTAAAATTGCTTTTATAATTAATTCGATTTTAGTATAGATTTGTTTCAGACGGTTTTGGTATTTCTTATAAAAATGTACATACATAGAAGATTCGTTATTATTTTTTATTTAAGATTCCATGTATTTAATAGAAGGTTTTTTGTGCAATATCTACGGGTAAGGAACAAACTTCATGTTATTTATCAATCAAAACTGATCAGAATGTGATGAATTAGCAGAATTTTCTGAAATTTATTTTAAATATAAGAAAATACTATGAATTAAATGCCACACATTTGAAACTAAACGTACTGATTAGTCAAATGATGATAAAATATTACTATTAAGAAAAAAATTATAGCATAAAAATTATGAAATATTTATCAAATCATATATTATATTACTATTGATATAAACGAAGTGTTTAGAGAGATCTTTATGGAATCATGTGATTATGAAAATGGAAAATACCACTTCCTAATAAACCTCGATTTGTCTAAGAAATAGAAATATACTCACCAGTTAATAGAGGCAGATAGATAACTAAAATTAATATATCTGAATTTAGGAAAAGTATCTTAACATTTTATGAAGTGTCAAAAATTATTCTTAACGTTAATTATCATAATGATAATGAAAATGTAGATACTTCAATACACATATTATAAATTCCAATCCCAATTTTAGCATTAAAATTTTTTATTCAGCTTAAATATCATCCATATATTATTATTTTTAGCAAGTTAAAAATATCATACCTCAAAACCACCAACATAATGTCAAAAATATCTCAAAACCAGCAAAACTCCACTCCCAAACGAATCTTTCTCTCTCTCGGCACCTCTTACGCACCAATTAAGCAATCAATTTTCCAATTACTTGTCTTGTTTTTTATTGAAAAAACGTTGCTTAAAGTGAAATGAAATGAAATGAACCTGTGAGAGAACTGACCATCATCCTCATCTGTTGCAGAATCCCTCGCCCAGGAATTGGAAAGAGAGAGAAACGCCCGGGCAGAAGCGGAGCACAAAATGCAAGGTATGCTGTCCTACTCGTATGTATCTATTATCCGTGTATGTGGCCTTTCATGTCCAGCTTCAAAGTAGAGTCGTTTATCATCTTGCTGTCTATTCTTTGCAAATATAAATCTGTTTTTCTTTTGCTTTTTTTACAACTATTTTTCCCAAAGTGATTTTCTATTCAATTTTCAATAACTTTCCCCCTTAAAGATAGATATTATTTTTTGTTTGTTTGTATTCGTGTTGAAAATATTTTGTTTCGTGGCATTGCTCTAGTTTTATTATTATTCGTATTAAATGAAGGTGTTGCAAATAGTTAAAGGTATTTTTAGAATAATTAAAAGAGAATTTTTTTAAAGTTCTGTGCTTATAATTGATTAGCTTAGATCAGAGGTCGGACAATTACACCCCGCGGGTTGATATTATTTTTACGTGAAACAATTACAATAAGAAAAATTACTGTTGCAGTAGCGTATATTTGGTCTTGATGCAAGAGCAAAGGGCCTTTCCATATTTAAATCCCCTTATATCTGTACAGTTGAGAGGCTTTGGATTTTTACATATATATTTGGAAGTAATTAATTCACAAAATAATGATTTGCTAAAATGATAAATAAGGAAAAAGAATCTAGCACAATTCTATAAATATTTTTGGAAGATAAATACGATCAATTAAAATTTTATTCTGGGGGATTTATATGTGTGTTTGGGAATACTTATCAGTATGAAAGGACATTTTTGGAAAAGATGTAGATAAAATCACAGTACAGATAATGGTTAACTATTAACCATTTCCAAGTAGCCTTATTAATAGGATGCATTAATTTATAACTCTAGTAGAATGAACGGGCAGCCGTAGCCTCATGGTCATAGTCCGGACTCGCGGTCGGCGTCGTTTTCATCGATTCGTGTGTTCGAGTCCTGATGCCAGAGATATACCGTGTAGCGGTGCTGATGCACATTAAGTCTGCCAGAGGCCCTAAATCCTCTTAAAGCATGACAGGGAAATTTGCAGAGAGAGAAACCAGTTCAGGTGTAACCCTCGTCGCTTGACCAAGACTCAAGATTAAGATGTTCATCGCAAATAGTCCTAGTTTTGCTTCTTCATAAATAATCACATTACCTTCCCAAAAACTATAATAACAACTCTTCAAATTATTCCTTCTTCAAAAATTCAATGATGAAATTCATTGAAGTGATTTCAATGAAAATTCATTGCAGATTTTTTTTATAATTGATAGTAAATGGATGGTTTTCTAATTATAAATATAATTTCCATCCTCTTGAGAGAGTTATACATTTTTACTTGTACTAAAGTAAGATAGGTGTTATTTAGTATAAAAAAATCATTACTATCTTCACACTATGCCAATGAAAACGAGCTTTCATAAGAACTTTTCGGGTTTTATTCGAGAATTCTGAATAATTTTGTTAAGTCAGACCTCTTTAACCCACGCATCCAGGTAACCCATATCGATGTGCATGAATCTTTTTTTTTTCACCTTTTCAAATTTTAGAATGCATTAATAATATATATTTGCTTCCTCCACGTATATTGAGTTTATTATTTTTTCTTCTTCTTTCTTTTCTTTTATAAGATCTATCAGCTATGAATGTATGAAAGAAAAGAAAAGGGAGTTTACAATATTCTCCATGCAAAATCAACAAAACCTTAGTCATATACTTTTTTACCAATGACAAATGGCATACGGTGCTGCATCGTCTAAATGGAAAAAGCAATATTTCCCAAAGTAGATGTATTTATTTTACGTAAATATGATTCATACCCGTTTTGCTTAATAAAAAGACGTCTTTCAGCAATTATACTTTATTTTATGTCCTTTTTCTCAATTCTCCTATAAACACGTATTTTCAAAACCCTAGACCGGTGTGATCTAAATTATCCCACTTATAATGAGGTTCTATTGTATTCAGTTTTCTGAAGAAAAGGAATATGACGAGAAAACATTCATAATTTTGCCTTAAGTTACTTGTTAAATCTTATTCGAATACTACATTGAATGGATGCCACAAAAGAGCTACACATTGGATTACTGAGTTAGATTTTTTAATTTTAAGCAGTTAGAGATCAGGGGACGCATATGAAACCTCTTTGATAATACGCTATTCTGTAACTTTCCCATCGCCCTTACAAAAAGATTTTTTAAATCGGGATGTGCAATATTAGTTATCATTCTTCGCAATGTCTCTGATTTAGAATCCGCTTAGACACAGACCTTCGTATTATTTCTTCACTAATCGGGTTAGCAAGACTTTACCACAAACTTAAAGCACTGACACTAGCGAAACGAAAGCCCTTTCAAACAATTAGACACGAATTTAAACTCATTAACTTCAAATGACCCTTTTCTGAAAACAGACACTATAAATCTCTAACAACAATAAGATATCCCTATTTAAATTTCAACAAAGCCGGAGATGGTTATCTTCCGGTTATCCTCCTCGGCTCTGTAAACATCCCCCTCGATCCGAATGCATTCATATCTCACTCCTTTCCTCGATTATTAATAAAGATTTCGACTCGCCGCTAACAAATGGGCCTGTGTCACGTGGCACGGGCACTTGTCGCATTGCTCATTTCGGGGCCCCCACTTAAGAAGCGAGTAATCACTACGCAGCTATTAAGAGAATTCGTATCTTCCGTCTGTTGCGCGTTTCTGGAATTTCCTCCCGAGCCTTTTCTAATAATACTCCCTCATTTATCATAGATTCCGCAAGCTGCTCTTTTATGCGTTAATTAGGAAGAACGGGAGAATTAGTTTCTTGATGTGCCTGGAGGATGGGACCACAGCAGGATCCTGTTTTTGAAGTTTATCAATGTCTCCGGAAGGGGGTGGGTTCCGATACTATGCTCTGAATGTTGGAATAGAATGGTGATATTGAATTAAATAAATTGATCTGATTGCCTCAGTTGTAAAATTGTGCGGTAAGGCGCAAAGATCGGGAGGAAATTAGTTTTCTTGTAAGACCCAATCTTTGTTATTAGGCATTTATCAAAATCAACATTTCAAGCTCTCACCTATCAGCCACTTAGCTATTTTGAATTCGTGAACGTAATTTTAGGACATAAGATTCTGTTTTTTAAATTTATCATTTTCTAAGGAAGGGGGTAGGTTCCTTAGGAATTAGGAAGAATGGGAGAATTAGTTTCTTGATGTGCCTGGAGGATGGGACCACAGCAGATCTTGTTTTTGAAGTTTATCAATGTCTCTAGAAGAGGGTGGGTATGGATTTGATTGGTTCCATTGTAAAATTGCGTGGTTAGGCGCGAAGATCGGGAAAAATTAGTTTTCTTGTGAGACTCAGTCTTTGTTATTAGGCATTTATCAAAAGCAGCACTTAAAGCTCTCATCTATCAGACACTTTGAATTCGTGAACGTAATCTTAGGACATAAGATTCTGTTTTTGAATTTTATCAGTTTCTAAGGAAAGGGGTGGACTCCGATACTATTGTCTGAGTGTTAAGATAGAATGATAATACTGAATTAAGAAAAAGGGTTTGATTGGTTAAGTTATAAAATTGTGTGATAAAGCCCAAAGATAGGGAAGATACTAAAGATTTCTTGTAAAACCCAGTCTTTATTATTAGTTATTTATCAAATGCAACATTTAAAGCCCTCATCTATAAGTCATTTTGAATCCACGAAAGTAATGTTGATCACAAGGAATTGCTTTACTTACTTTTTCTATAATATTTATTAATATGAAAAGTGCTTCCAGGTGAATGCAGAATGGTAAATATCAGTTTACTTTTTTCTGCAATTTTCGAATACTGTCGTATGAATCTTTAACAGCTATTTCAAAATACTTTGAAAGGTGTGAAAGAAAAAAAATACAATAGGAGAGAAACTATCCTTGGTTTTTTACTCTTTTGGGTACATTTTATTACATTAAGATAAATGCAATTATCTAGATTTAATAATCAAGTAGAAATTGCAGAGGATTAACATTTCTTTCATGAAATCAAAATGGCTGACTAGATGGGAGCTTTAACAGTGATTCCATTCTCAACATGTTTTTGTTATAGATATTAGCACATAAAACAGGGATCTGGTAAAATTTAAATCAATAAATTTATTTTTAAATAGCAATTAATTACAAAATTGTTAGGAGTATCGTTTATATTTTATTTTTCTTGAAAAATTTTGTAATGGTTGTTTGATAAAACTACTTTTTGTGAAGCTTGCAATTAAAACTTGAGTTTACAATAACTTTTATTCTAAAATCAGCTTTTATGTGTGTGTCAAGAAAAAACATTTTCCTTAACGTTAAAAAATATCAAACAAAAATATGAGAGTTTTAAAGCCAAAAATTAAATACGTTTCTGAGATCAGTAGCTGTGTTACTTTACTGCTTTTAGAGCATTGGAAATAGTTAATTAAAATTGAAATCATGTTTAAAATATTATTGAAATTATGCTTTTCAAAAATGTACCCAGGAGAATGCAAAATGGTAAAATTTTCGTTCTTTTACTTAATAGTTATTAAGTAATCGAGTATTTAAATGCTTCAGCCTGAAAAAAGACCTTTTACCTGAGAATATTCATTAATACTTACTCTTATTTTTACCAAGAAAACTGTTAACATTAATTGTCTTAAGTAAACCTACACAATGATAAATGGTACCTTTTGAAACACAAATTAATCAGCTTGAAGAAAGCTATAAACTTGATTACACGTAAACTCGAGCATCAGAGACAAAGAAAATTGTCAATTCTCATCCAGATTTCCCCCAAAGCTCTAACAATCCACACCGATGACAGGCTGGAACAACACAATCGGTCCTAAACTTGAGGCAGTGAAAGGTCCGTCCGCCCTCAACAAAGGCCTCCTTGACGTGCGGCTTTCGCACGCAATTCATATGCTGACAGTGTCTTGCAGTTATCCCATCACATCACACGGTTGCCATTATTCTGACGCCCGATCCCTGCAACAAAAGCTCATTAATCATATCACTCATCCACTGTGTCAAACACGAGGTGGGGAAAGACAATTGTGGGACAGTCTGGACGCTTGGACAGCGGGCATGCGTACGGGGTGGGATAAACCATGGCGAGAAGGTGAAAAAAAAAAGTGTCGGGAAAAAAAATAGCATGTTGCGTTCTTTGAAAAGTCGTTGACAGTTGATTTGTTGATGGTTGCAGGAAGAAATAAAAGACAAACTGTTGCTGATAAGTTAAACTACCCATAGATGTATTGTTCCTATACATAGATCATCAGATCAATCATTCTACCATGTTCGTCATAGTTATTTTTTGTTGCAAATTTAAACTATGTGTAATAAATTATCAATTATTAATTAATTATTAATTAAATTGTATAATTAAATTACATTGTTAATTTTTATCGTACGTCATAAATTAATGATTAGTAATTGTTTTTGTTAGGTAAGAAATGTGTGTGTGACTGATTTATTAAAATACAAATCGTTTAACACATATTAAACGTATCTATATAGTGAAATAACTCCCTAATATCATCCATAAGAAACATAAGCGTGCATTGAATTCGAATATAAATGTCATAAAGCTTGCTGGATATGTCGTTAAGGTTGTTTTCGCCTACTGTCAAAGAACCCGATCAAAACTTGGAACGCATTTCTAGACAGAAAATTGATCTAATTTTCATGAAAACTTGTGACTATGTAACATATACATCCTTTTGTTATACAGTATTCTTAAAATTTAAGAACATTCTAAAAACACTCAATTTCTCACATGAACATGTTACATTCAAAACCGGTGTATCATTATAGGAGGCGAAACAAAAAATAAATTTTATTCCAGAAAAAAAAAGGGATTGATTCGAATAGAAATGCGAAGTATAATAAAATATGCTACTCTTTATTGGATAGTACAGTTAAATTATAAATTCAAACTTGAATGTTTCGTTATCGGAAAAGTATTCAAATTTTCGGTCCTACCTTTTAATATTACACAAAAACCAGCCTTTACAAAGAGCTACAGTCTGATACCGTTATCACGCGGTAACCATAACTGAGGGAGCCATAATAAAGCCATGTTTAAGGCGGTTTCGCGGGTTACCAAAACGCGCGTTATCGGGTTCCGACTGTACTTTCAAATATTCAAGTTTAATTTTGGTTGTAGCTTATAAAACATGTATTTGTTCAGTTGGCTTTCGTAAATTAGAAAGTTGTTCTACTACACAATGCCTTCGGACTTTTTTACAAAAGCGATGACGTTTTTGCTACAATCTAGTTGTGACGTTGTACTATTTCCTCTTTACTAACCTGGTGAACTTTTTGGTAATTTTAATTGCATAAAATTAAGATTTCTTACCGACTAAAATGAAACTCCATGAGGTAAATTAAATGAAGATAAGAAGTGTAGAGCGAACTGACTTAGAGTCAGTGATATATAAGTGAAATAGAATTTGAAGGAATCAGGTGAGAAGTAGAGAATAACGACAAGTTAATTGAGCTGAAGGTTAAAGTGAAGCATCATAATTAATTGTAGGTTAAAAGGGAATCGGCTGTAACAGAGAAGTGTTTGAATTTGAAGAAATTATTTAGTAAGATAAGACTTTATTATTCGATATATAAACTAGGATTAACCGAGTTAAGAGAGATTAGAGACAGAGAGAGAGTGTGTGTTCTGGGATATTCTAAATAACTGTGTTGTCTTTTTCCCGCATATAATCAATTGGATGCTTGAAATTATTGATCTTTTAGTTAGACTTTAAGATAAGGTGACCAGACGTCCCGCTTTTAGTGGGACAGTCCCGTTTTTTAACAATTTATCCCGCGTCCCGATTTTTAGAAAGAATGCGCGACAAGCTAGGGAACGGTGGGAGAAGGGGAAGGGAATATATGGTTTTCGACTTCCATGTAGCTATTTCGCCTGGATATGAGTTATATATTATTTTTGTAAATTTTATAATGTTAAATTTTAATAATAAAAATAATTGCTGAGAACTGATTATCAGGAGCTGCTTATCAAAGTTCGTCTTGATCAGTTGTTAGAATACGACCACCTATGTTTGGATTTGATGAACAGTGGCATTTTTTCTGCATTGGTAGCGACGAAAACATTTTGTAGCGGTAAAATGAAGAGAGAACACTTTGTACATTTCCACAGATTTTATTCTTATGGTGACATGTTCCGCTAGCGATCAAGCATTATTTGGAACATTGTTGGAAAGGAATTACACCCTATACAAAAATTGGAAACTGAAGGGAATTTTAGAGAGGAGAAGAGTCAGGGTATAAGGAGTTTGTTGGTCGTCCACGAAGTAACGCCTTCGCATATTGAGTTTTGTAACTCTCTCTCATGCGATACACATCGTACTGCATGCTAGTGCTAATTAAACAAATGATGTCAACAAATAAGCTATTCAGATGATTTAAGTAAGTTATTTATTTAGATACCAAAGGTAGGTATTTTTTACGTACCAAATGTTTAATCAAGAATCCCCCCTCCCGCCCCTCTGTCAATGCTGTCCAGCTTTTCGAATGTTAAAATCTGGTCGCCTTACTTTAAGATGGCCGCTGAGTTACATAATGAAAAAAACACACCACAAAATGTGCTATAATTAAAAGAGTATTGATTTTAATTCTCAAGCCAGTAGTTTTTATCTGAGTATTATTGTTCACTTATGAACTTCCAATAAATTATAAGTTTATTCGATAGAGGCAATCGTAATATACTCAAAATACTTTTTGAAAAAATGGCTTTTAATCATATGACATCATATGCAACATTTTACCTGAGACTATTGTTGACTCTAAATTCAAAAATGCTGGGAGAAAGAAACATAATTTGCTGAAAAGAGTAAAAGAACATAATAAAACTACGGATCGAAACTCATCGTTGCCGTTACCAGACCATTAGCAACATTGGTTTGATATTAAAATTTTAATGTAAAATTTTTCAATATAAAAATAAAATAAACCTCCACTTTTTTTCCACAGAGCTTCGAGAAAATTCTTCGAAAGTTAAAAAAGAAAGCCAGATAAAACTTCTTTTTCATTCCGGAGGAGAAAGAAGAGTAAATAAATAAAGAGCCCCAGTCGCAATAATGATAAAATGAAAAGCAGCAGCAAGGCTGCACAGCTTTCTTTCGATCTTAGCAAAGTTATATCTGCATCGATTCGAGCCGCATTAAGAATCGGCAATGAGTTCGCGAAATTTCATCAGGAGAAAAATTGCTTAATGTTCCGTAGTGCCCGTTTTCTTTCGGCATGTACCGCACACTACTAATGACAGTTCCTCCCTTGGATAACGAGGAAATCGACAATTCAGTCGCGGCGGCTGTGAAACCCCTGATACGTCACCCCCCAACACCCCTCCTGTTTCAATTTCAACCCCTTTTCTGTTTGGTATTGTTATTATTGTTTTTTTCTTCTTTTATTTCTCTCTCTTTGAGAATGCGTATTTGCTCTCAAATTACTTTTCTCGCTGAGAAGTCTCGGTTTCAATTTGGTATTAATTTCTTTCATTGGTAGAGAGAGAGGGGAAAGTTTCATTATCTAGTGGCAGATGTCATAGAAATTGTTCTTGATGATGGATGACAAGGATTTAGATGTATTACTCGTGCAATATAGATTTTTTTTTCTTCTCCTCCTCCTCTTCCTTTTCTCTGCAGCTTTTGAAGCTTTATATCGCAAATTGTGTTCGTGTGCAAGTAGAGAATTTAATATGAAACAGGTGGGCTTCTTTTTAATGGAGGAAATGTATTTCGTGTCGCGAACAAAAGTATTTACAACTCATACTTTAATTTTCTGAAGAAAAACAGAGGTAGAACTTTATCTTCAGGTGATATTTTTTATTGATGTAATATTTTCCATTTATACTTCAATTCTTAGGTAGTTAAATTAATCTTTTTCACCTACTTTTCTTAATTTTTAAAGACTCTGTTTTTTGTTTCAAAGGTCGTCGATTACCAGATAAATAGTCCCTAAGTTAAATTCTAAGCCCACAAATATAACAGCCAAATGATGAGGAGACAGGTGGTTGCACTTATCAGTTTATTGATAGTTCTTAAATAATGAATATGATCTCCTATGTTTTATTAATCCTCCTCGCGTTTGTAATCTAGTCTAACATCAATATTAAAGACCAATCTTACCAGATTACTCGGGTTCGAGTGAGTTAACTTGTGACGACTAGAGATTCGACCGGTTTCTTTAGCTTCTACTCACTCCGAATTGACTCAGGTCCTTGTTCGATAACAATCCATGTATGTTCACGTACGTCAACTATGTCTACTCACTATTAATACCTTTAATCTAACCACCAACATAGCATTTCGCAATGTGGCTTCGTTTATACAAGTATCTTCTATTCAATTCATTACAATTTTAGATCATCTGATGTGCGCAGAACACGTTTCATTTGTTTGGATCATGGTTTTATTTTGTGCTGTTCCATTTATAAAAGCCTTGATGTTATTTAAGAGGTAATCACAGATTAGCCTAACGCTACAACTTTTGTAATGTCCCGGTATTACTTTCTACATCAGTCATTATTAATCTTATTTAAAACAGTCGCGAATCTAAAGTCAAATGAATATACAATTCCAAAATGATTATAAGTAAATTACTTTATTCAGATATATGGATATTCAAAGATTCTATTAATATTTAAATATTCTGTGAATATTCCTTAGAACACTATGTCTATATCGGACCCTATACGCGTCAGAACTTAACGTTTATATTGAACTTAGAACTTATCTGCGTCGGACCAATTGAATTCGAGTCCATAATAGATTTAGAGATGAGGAGACCGATTCATTGGTCCTTATAATTCTTCCCTGTTTATGATCTGATAACTCTTTACACTCCTCATACAGTCTCTATTCCTTCGTTTATAGCTTCCAGTCACTCTCCTACCAGAAACTAGCTTCTTATTAAACACTTCCTTGCTTATTTTATACACTATTTAACAAACTAAAATAATTTCAATCTCCAAAAGTCACGTTCCCTCCGTTGGGAGAGATTTTCAATTTAAACAACATTATGTACATACACACATATATACTAAAAGTCCGGGAGTGTTATTTAAAAGGGGAAACGTACAAGAGTCCGTGTTATGCTCTAAGAAAGTTCATTTTATTTTAAGTTCGTTTTAATTCTTTTTATTTATTCACATATTTTTAAATATGTTTTCAAAATATTCCTGGCCAAAGTGTTTCTAAAAAGTGATTGTTATTTAATTCTGTATCAATCGATATTCTTTTACTGCAAAGGCTGTTGAGATATTATGCAACTTGGATATGCAAGCCGATGGATATCCAACATGCAAATTGAAAAAATTACAGGAATAAATACGTAACGGTGTATTTTTTGAAAAAAGTTACGATAGAATTAAACTATTTAAGTGGATAAAAATCATTTTTACATTATATATAATAAATTTCATGAATTTATCCCTTTTTCATAAACAATCTTTTATAATTTCTTTCTTTTTTTCCTTTATAATCTTTTATATTCAAAATTTGTTGCAAATTTCAATTTTTATTGATTAAAATAGTAATAAAAATACAAGTTTCTGTCCAAGGACTTCAGAAATTTTCCTCCATAATCTAATGAAATGAACGACTGCTGAATCGATACCGAACGAACCACACTTCAAATTTTCACTTTTTCTGCATGAAAATTTATAAGATCAAATTATATTTAACTAATCATTGCCACAATTCTAAAGAAGCAGATTTTAAGGCTTCCGCCAAAATGATATTTCGTGAACATAATGATTATCTACTTTCCTCCTAAAACCTACATTTTATGAGATTCTACTTTCCTCCTTAAACCTAAGCTATTTTACCTTTTTGAATGCAATAAAATGCATTCAAAAGAACAAAAAATAGTGGAAGTTTCTGAGGAATTAGGAGGTAAAATCAGTAGGAATCATCTTTTCAAACCGATTTCTTAAAAGAATTTTTTTTTTTACATCTGTTTAATTATTTGTTTGTGAGTTTTTTGATCTTTGAAAAAATATTTAAAAAGGTATAGGAAAAATTGGGAAGAAAAATAGAACTCCGCAGAAGCTATCATTATTTTTTATTCTTTGCAATGCATTTTACCACATTCAAACAGATAAAAAAGTTTTGATATGTGGAGGATAGTAGAATTTCTATAGGATTAATATTAAGTTCACGAAATCAAAATGGCTTGTAGACAGAAACCTTACAACGTTTTTTTTACACAGCGATTCTTTTGCCATATTAATCGGCAACCTTACCACTATGCTGACGAACTCTCTTTTCTGCCCATTTTTATGAAATTAAATTTCTGTTTGTTATTCTGTTAAAAACTAAATACTGTCATTCATTTTAAACCTGACAATGAGATTGATGAAATTAAGACTTTTTTTTGAAAATTTTTATTTTTATAAACCAAAAATTTGTCTTTTACAACATTTTGATGTATTTCACTTAGTGTGTGTCTGTGTGTGCATCAGTGTGTCATCAATTTTTTTTATCATTAATTTAACCAACTTCCCATCAAGCTAGAGCTCTGAAACTCTGGGAATCGTTCTTATTCGCCTAACAATACAATATTTAGACATTTGCGACAAGTTTTAACTAATATTTCAATAATTTTTTTTAATAATGCAGTTTAGCCTAACCATTTGGCGTGATTTCAAAAATTGCCAAACTTGGCGATTTTTTTTGGCTGAACGTTAAGTCCGCGTAACGGACCAGGGTAGCCACATTTGGCAAAATACCACCAAATAAATTTTTTAATAAACTTTGCCACCATATAAAAACGTTGGTTTCTATCTCGAATTAACGTACAATTTTTTCTTCACACAATGTTGATTATTTATTAATCACACACACAAATATATGTATATATATATATATATATATATATAGACATACAGGAAATTTTGATGCTAAATAACAAAACGAACAAGTTTTTGTATCTTTTAAAAAATGTAGTGTTATTTTGTTCCATACTAAGCGTATAGCTTAACTGTATCTGTGACTTAAAAAACCAAAATCTGAGAATGATCAATTTAGGACTTATCTCTCAACTGTAACCTTACACGTTTATGACGTAACTTTCTTTTATTTTTCTGTTTCTTTAAAGTCTCTCCAGAAACGGACGCCCCAGTTTTGAGAAAAGGTGAAAGGGGGGGGGCGAATGGAATACGTAAAAAAGGGACAAAAATCCATCAGAATAAAAGATCTCCCTCCTCCCCTTTTCTTCGCGTAACACTTGTCGCCTGGAGCGCATAATCTATCAAAAAAGAAAACTTACATACAGAGAAGGAGTCCACTTTTTCACCCTTGACAAGCTTTGAGTCAAAAGACCCTATATTCAAATTACCCCCACCATGTGATGAATGTAATAAGTTCCAACTTCCTGTGAACCCTTTAGGTACTTCCGGTTCACCACAATAGTGTCCCGTTTTCAAAACGAAACCCCCTCCCATTCTTTTTTTCTAGCTCTGGGCAGTAACGTTAAGGGGGGGGGGGTCTTCTAAAGACATGCAAGGTGCCGTTTTGATGTGTTTTTTTTAATACATGTAAAGCAATTTTTCTCTGCCGCTATCAGAACGTAAACGTTGGACAGCCAGTCTATCTTGCGCTTTACAATCTTGCGTATAGATATATATGTAGTATGAAAACGACGTTTTATACATTTTTTTGTCACTGTTTGGTTTTCATTGCTATAGGGGGTTAAAGGCAGTGTGCACGGGTCCTATCTAAGGGAGAAAAATATATCCATTTTTTTTTCTTACTTTAAAAAAAAGAAAATTTTTTTTTCTCCTTCCCTTTTGAAAAGATGCGTCAAAAAAGTAGATGTCAGGTTTGGGGTATACAGGAAAGTTTGATGTTTCATGTTTACATAAGGTTTGGCGTCGCGCCGTTCCATTTATATATACTTTTTTTTAAAAAAAAAGTATCCATCTATATATTTATATAAGAAAGGGAGGAGAGGCTGTCGTTTTCTCAGGGACTATTACTCACGCATGCTTTGTCGAGAAAAGCGATTCGTGGTCTATTTGGGGCGCACGCCTCTGCAGCATTTACGTGATTTACACGCCCATGATTTTTCTTATAAATGTTCGTATTTTCAAATAGCCCCCTTTTTATGGAAGCCTCTAATAGCATGCCATCTATGTATGGGAGGAAGCCTCGACAAAAGAACAAAATTGAAATAACCGTGAAATCTTCCACACCTTAAGACGGAGCACGCTTCTTGTGAGTCACACGTGGGTCCACACCGTGGAAAAAAGGCGTGGAATCTAATGTCATTTCCGTTTTGATTCAGAAAATTTTTTAGCGCATTCATAAAATGCTCTTTTTGTGTGAAATACTGGTGGGTTCTCCCACCCTCCTTTCATTATTATTTTTCGACACTTTTAGCATGTGTGAGAAACGTGATTGCGCACAATGGAGTATTAGAATTTAGAAATAATTTTTCAAAAAATTGAAAGATTTCGGTTAAATGAAATCCATCTTCGAGAGATAATGAGTGATGGTGAAGTTTAATGTCGCAAGAGCCAGATATGGCTGTGCTGCACCAAACAAGGTGTAACTATGATCAATTTGTTTGAAAAAACGGGGAGAAAAAAAAGTTAAAGATTGGTTGACAAGAAGGAGAGTCGAAAATAGAGAAGAAACGCTAAGGTTTCCCAGTGGCGAGTCACTTTTGTTTACCAAAGACAGTAAACCTTATGAGAAAGAAAAAAAATGTTCCCTCAGGAGAGTGATGCCCGTTCTTACCTGAAGAAGGTAATCCTCTGAAAGGATCTTTTAGAAATTAGAGAAAGGCATACTCTGTGAACATGAATATAGAAGTCTTCAAACACAAGACATTTATACTAGCATATCCTAACTTTGAAGAGCTATTGTTACAGAACTATAGAAGTCATGACCTTTTTGAGCAAATTAAATTAAAAATAACACTTTAAAATGTTTAAAATTATAAGTACTTTTACAATCTGACGTTTCATTTTTCTGGCCCTATCAATAATGCGGCATTTTTATATAGGATGAAAAATCATAGAAAATTATTTTATGGTTTCTACTTCAGTGGAATAATTTAGGCTATCAATACAAAACCATGCATTTTTTTTTTAATTTTAGCTGTATCGTATGGTTGACACTTTATCTGCGTGTAGTGTTATAAATTTTATACAATAAAGCACAACTTTTCTGTTTAAATCTGGTATTATTATTGATATTCCAGTAATTCGATGTCTTACGTAATCCAGGGGTGCCGGATTTCCGGCAGAGTATTGAAATAATATGACCGCCACCACAGCAGTATAAACGATATTCAGTCGGTAATACAACTCATTCCTAGATTTTTTTCAACATGTATGGTCTTAAAGTTTGAATAGCAGTAGCTCTTCGCGTTCTCATTTCGTCAATGTCCACCGGGAAAAATACTTTAACTTTTAAATAGAGTCTTAAGGGGGAGAAAAATCAAGAAATTTCAATTTTTTAAGAAAACGAAGCAGTCCTTTTAGAAAGAAGAATCTTCGTGGAAAACAAACTTCAATCGTGTTTTATATTATCGAATTTAATGAAAGTATTTTCCCTCACTACATGATTACGTAAGAGAAGCATAATATTTGGTACTCATAATGTCACATGACTTTTTGCGTCTCCATTCATTATCATCTAACATTTAACTGGAAAGTGCCAAAACCAAGAAAGAGCCCTTAATGAAAATTCCCATTATCAGAACATTCATCACTGTCTACAGAATGTCATTCCCTACAGAAAGAATTCACCCTTTCAATTTCACTGAATACTCCTGACACACCTTCCTGCCCACTTCACACCTCTCCACGATCCGGCACTCATCTCTCACTATGGACGTCAATATCCGGTCACTTATTCGAACGTCATCCTTCCCTCCCTTGACCCCCCCCTCGACGAGGTCATTATACCTTTTCTCTCTTTCTGCCAAACTTAAAATATTGAGTGCACCACGCCCTATCAGGGATAGAAAAGGGAGCAAGTCCGGAAAAATAATTCCAAGTTCCGGAAAGGTCCGAACAATTAGCAATTATTTCGGTCCCTCAACACTTCACTCGGGGGTAATCCTTCATTTGCCCCCCTCACCCGGATCAAAAGGGCTCTTCCGAAATCCACCCCCTTCGCACCGAAAATAAATGTCGAGAAACAATGGGCTCTGACGGGAGTTTTGGGCAACAGGAGTTTGAAATGATTTGTTCTAGGGGGTCGGAAGCTAAGTGAAGCAAAGATGGAACATTCGATTTCATAACTTTTGATTTGCATAGCTGTTCTAACTAGATTTCGAGGAAGTAATTTGTATTCTTAAGAAATTCTGTTTTATCTTAATAAGACATGCAAAGGGCAACGTTATAAGATATTGTGTGAATTACAGGAATAAATTATCTTAAATGAACACTGCACAATAATGACAAAAGTAATATGCATTTTTTTAAATTAATTATAAATATGATAAAAATATGACTTACATCAAAAGGGGGAGTGAGACTTCAAACCCTATTCTATAATAAAAATTTTAATTCTAAATATACTCTTCTATGTATTTTTTTAAATTTAATCCACCCTACCGCGTAAAAAAGTCTTATGTACGCCATTGATGACTGGAAATCTAACTTACTTAGACTTTAGTTTTTGAAAAAAAAAATCAAACATGTAAGGAAAAAAATTCCCCAAATTTTCGATATTTTAATGTGAAAGAAAACAGATTCTCTTTGAATTACTTACATAATCTTCCATGAAGTGTTAAAATTCGTAATTAAGAAACTTTCTGAGAGATATAAAAACAATAGAATACTTTTGATACTGGTTTTGCTTAACTTCTTAACAATATTAAACTTTCCTGTGTCTTTCAAAATTTGCACTTTGGAACACACTCTCTCTCTCTTTAATTAAATGCTTAAAGTATCGTAACAAAAATCAAAACTATTTTTAGGACTGATGGAATTTTTTTCCTTGTTCAGTATTAAAAGGAAAAAAAAAAAAATGATTTCACTCATTTCATCAAAACATTATTTATTTATGAAAAACATTGAAACTATTATAATTCTTTATGATTACGTCATATTATTTTTTTAATAAATCTCTTTTATAAATTCTCCTTTTATTTTTCGTGATAAATATCACAAGGAATATTTCTTTGAAATGAGTAATGAAACATATGATAAAATTGAAGATTGAATAACTTTTAAAAAAAGTAGATTTACGATTTGTACAGACAAAAAGAAAGTGGACAAAAAATCTATAACTGGTAATGCATAAGCAAGCATGCCCAAATTCTTCAAAGTCAAGGAAGTCTTCTGCAGTTAAAGATCCCCCCCCTCACTTCATACTTAAGTTCAAGAAAATCCACATTCATCAAAATTACATACTAATTTTACTCACCATTGCTCAATTACCTAAATCAATCAAAATTTTAAAAAAGTACTATTCATTAAAATAGTCAAACAAATGAAACTTTTAAAAATAAGCCTTAAGAGTTGTATTCATTTAGTGAAAAAGTTTAAAACTAAACAGGGAAACAATTTTGAGATAAAAATGCTTCGATATTAATAACATAATTTGTCTTTAATATCCTATAATAAGCAACAAATTTTACTTCAACGTGCATTTTTTTTTAGAATCACGCCATTTTTTTTCCGGTGCAGAAATAAGGTTCATGTATAGCTACCAGCTACCCATATTGCAATACTAAATGTACTTTTAAATTTATAAACTTAAACGGAAAACTACATATTTATAGAAATATTTAAGAATACAGTATAATAAACAATTATAATTAGACAAAAACTGGTATGAATATTGGAAATTTTTATTAAATGAAAGCGCGTTCCGGGTTTATATCTTGTTCTGCATTTTGCGACGGAAAGGAAAGAACTGTGAAATAGAACTCAAAATCTCACTCACACTTCGCAGATCTGAAATTTAAAAATTTCAATTTGAGTACCTCCCCTTAAAAGCGTACTTGGAAGGCGTTTAATTAAGTATTCGTATTAATATTCCAGAAGCCGAGCTTTGCTTTTCCATAGTATTTTACTGCACTTGGAGTGTGATAGATTACATTGACAAGTTACATACTGAATTAGCAGCCGGTAACATTCGCTGCCCATTGAGAAGATAAAACGGGCACCTAGATTAGTGAAAGGGAATTTAACGTCTGCCATATATCAGATAAAAGCACCGAAAAATAGACTCCATTTCTCAGGCCCTTTTATAGCCTTTTTCCTAGTCCATAAATTCTGGCATTGTTTCCGGACATGCAGCTGTCCGGGCTGAGCTAGAATCCGGGCAGAAATTAAAAATAACTTGACTTGTCATATTTCTTGCTATGCCACTTCCTCTGGCGGCAGAATGAGGATTCACATGTCTCTCGATGGATCAATAGAACAGTATAAATGAAGAATTGTTTAAATTGGAGGAGATATTAAGAAACTAGGAGAATTCATAAATAAAATAATTTGTAAGGGTTGCAAAGCATTTTAAAATATAATGTTGAAAAACTTAAATGTCTGGTATTGGAAAATACAATGCATTTTTTTTTTCCTAAAATGATTTCGAAGTGTATTTAGCATTTGGAACTTTGGAATACATTCGGAATTTTTCGCGTTTTCTTTTTTGTATGAATATTGTTTAAATATAGTGCTTATAGCCTTTCTGTTAAAATAAAGACAATAAAGTCAAAATTGTATACTGTTATATGATGAAAACATTTAGATAATTTTATAATTGTTTATCATGATGTAGAAAATTTTTAAATGTGAGATAATGATAATTCTACTTCAAAATATATAAATTAAACGGTAATTCTCAATAACTTTTTCAACTGCTTAGAAGAACTTTACAGAATAATTTTATCATTACTATTAGCTTTCAGAGATTATAATTTACCTGAGTCGGTTACATTGCTTTAATTTAAACAGTGGATTTGAATGAAATATGGTAAAAACATTAATTTTTCCCTTTCTTATCAAACTTTCATCCGGAAAGCTGCCGCATCGCGGATTTAACGCGCAATTATAAACACATTTAGCATTTGAAAAAATATTTTTAAAAACAGAAATCAACATTAATGTACTTGGGGAAAATTTTGAAATGTCTTTTTAACATTGAATATTATTACCAAAAAACATTGAAAGTGAACACACGATATGTTTGAATCTACGTTTTGACATTGTTATCAACTTAACTTATTGAATTGAGAAAATTGAAGGTTTCCTTTTTAATATTCGGAAGCAGAGGCCAGTGGTTAACATTGCGTGTCTCCGCTATCGCCTTCGTGTCCAAGGTCACGTGAGTCGCGATAACCAAGTTGTCAAGGTCACAAGCCCATGGTATACATTGTTTGTACCAAATCATGGGTTCAAGTCCTGATGCCTCTAGAGGCCCATGGTGTAGCTGGACTGACACACGCTAAATCTGTCGAGGCTCCAAGTCCTCTCATTGGCGTGTTATGGAAGTTTGAATGGAGAGTTCCTGTTCTGGTGAATTCCTTGTCACTTTATCGAGGTTCACAATTATGAGCACCGTCTCCAATAACCCTCGTTTTGCTTCTGTGTGAGATGTTAATAATCAATCTGTCAGAATTTTCAAGTCATTTATTAGAAAGGGATGTATACTAGCTGAGATGTTACCATCGTCATTTGAACGTGGCGCAAAATTACAAGGTCTGAAGCCAATAGTTTTTCTTCAGTTCTAATGCACCAATTGAACCTAATGTAAATTTAACTAGAAATCAACTTTGCTACAGTTGCTAAAAGAGTTTTTCTATTTCAATGTAAGCCGAATGATTGTTGCCAAGAAATTTTCATAATGAATAAAATATATGCTTAAATATTTAGTTTAACTATTTTTTTTATCTCAACTTATTGATAGTCTTATTTTTACCATATACAAATTACACAAATCTATATACAAATTTTCTTAATATGAACTATCCAAAACAATTGTAAGAATTCATAGACATTTGAATGAAAAATTTTAAAAAGTCCTTTAAGTAATCTGTTTAGTTTTTTGAATTGGTATACGATACACTATGCACATAAAATTACAGCAAATACAAATATTTTTGCCAAAATTGAAGACACTGAAGTCATTTTGAAAGGGAAAAATTAATAAAATGATATTAATATTATATTGTTCAGCATACTGAAATCTAGGCAATGGAAATCAATTTATAAATAAAAATGGCGTACAAAAATGGCAGTAAATGTTCTTTATAATTTATTTATTTAACAAAGAAATCACCTGTTATAATTGTAAATGATACCCATTTGAATCGCATTCAATACAGAATTGGTAAGATAAAACAAGAGATAATAAAGAGGAAATGAAAACGTTTATATGTAATATTATTATAGATAATATCTCTTTCCATTCAAGTAAAATAACAGTAATTTGTTTTGTCATATTTAAGATTATTGCTTTGTGAATCATTTGCATTTAGATGGTGAAATCCGATGGTATATTTTGACATTTGACTTACAAGGAAATGTGAAATGATTCAAAAGCAATTTTTTTCAATTTAACATGTCAACTACTCGTTAGGAAAAGATAGAGATTCGTCATTTTAAGGAAATATTTTTGTAGATTTATTGATTGTATTTTCAGAAATCTTGTGTGATGATAAATAATCAAGGAAATTCAAATCAATCAAAATTAAATCATTCTTTACTTCTCTATTTTAAAAATCCAATTTAAATATTAATTTAACTTTTTTTTTTATTCAACCATGTAGTAAATTTAGTAAGACGTATTCTAATGAGTTGTTCCTCTAATTTTCCAATGCTCAGTGATTATTTGAAGTGGTCTTTATTTTTACGACAACAAAATAATTTGCATAACAATTTTCAATTGTTTTTTTTATAAGAATAAAAAGAAATTACATTGCTTCTTATCGGAACAAATTTTAATATTTTCCTTTCATTAAGTTGTTGTTATGTATATAAAAGTTGATTCTTGCTATCTTTTTTTTCGTGTTAACTGAATAATTTATCTGCTTAAAAATTTCTTTTTTTTTTAAAAAAAAAATAGAATAGAGAAATTATTATTTTCTTAGAATTTTAATTTCTCATGTTGTCTGACACAACTCGCATGTGTAATAAAACGTAATTAATTTTTATCTACTCTCGATTTTGTATTAAATGCACATCGATTATAAAACTCAATTTACTAACTGGATAGTAAATTTAAAAAGTTCAGAGTATTTATTTATAACATAATTGTAGTTTTCAAACTACACGATATCTTATAGCTAAAATACCTTGTGTTATAAAAGTTTCTGTACTGATTATTCTTAAATTTACTAAACAAAAGCAACATATTTTAAAATAATTATTTTTATTCTAATGATGAAAAAGACTTCTAGCATAACGTAATTTTTATTATTTTTTTTATCTTACATTTACCACAAGTGCTCAAAATGTCCGCCCCTTTCTTGGAAGCAAAGATGAACTCGTTTGTTGATATTTTAAGTAATTCGTTTCAAGATTCCAGGAGTGAGACTTTCTCTCGACATCTTGAGCTAAGACTGTTTTTAGATCATCTATAATTTGCAGATTATTTTTACAAACTTTATTTTTATAAATATTCCCACCGAAAAAAAAATTAGGGACGGAAAAAATCAGTCTCAATAAAGGAGATTTTCGGTTCAAAGAAGACGGTGCTTTATGCCGTACGAGTATTGATACCATGGATACTTTTCAACATTTTTCCATATATTACTCTTCAATATATATTTTATTTCAAGAAATCTTGACCATCTCGTTCCCCTTACCTAAGCATTCCCAGAATTTTTCCTGTTAGGTTATTTAAAGAATAAAGCTTGTGAAAAGATCCCCAAGCAACAGATCACCTGAAAACTGCCATGACTCAAAGATACAAGAAGTCACTCCAATTACCTTGAAACGCGTTTCTGAAAACTCGTACGAATTCATTTCTTCCCCTAAGAAAGGGTTGGTGATATATTGAACATTGTTGGAAACACAGGGGTATTCAAAACGAATCACCCAATTTCAAACTGCGGTATTTTCATACATTAACGATACACAATGATGAGTAATAAATTAACGCAAAGAGAAGATATAGATTTTTTTTTCAAGTGTTCGGTATAACTTATTTTAGTTATACATATAGCATCAATTCGATATTTAAATTCCTGTCAAACACGTTATAAAGTATCAGTGGGGATTGACTGTTAGTAACAGAAATCCGTGGTTTAAGTTCACATACATTTGTGGATGATGGTGGCGCATATACTATATCTTTTACAATCTCCAACAGAAAGAAATCAGTTGGGGACGTATCAAGTGACTTAGGCGGCCAGCTGTGTAACATCAAGCCATCTGGTCCACTAAGAACGATCCAACAGCGATTTACCTTCCAAAACATCTTTCCGGAAATAGCTTCGAGAAGAACACACGTGGACCATATATTTTTCACATTACAAGACTTCCACATTTTTCCAGTGTAGTCATTACTTGTCATTCTGTGTCGCTTATTTTTGAAAATATGGAGTTTCGAAATCGGATGATTCATTCTGGATAACCCCTTGATAGTATCAGAAATCTTTTCCACGTTTTTTAGAAGTACCTTACCTATTATCGTAATAATAACTGTTTTGAAATTTATTGTTTTTTACCGACCTTCAGCACGGAAACTTCTAGGACATCCTGTATTTCATAAAAAATCAGGCAACAAAAGTAATGTAGCAGTGTGGCAGACGAATCTTCAGCAGAACCTCGGGTTCGAGCCTTATTTTCACCAAAAGCCAGTCATTTCACTAAAGCCGGGAATCTTGTACCTTAAATATGTCGAGGCTCAAATTCCTTGCGTTGGCTTGGCCTAGATGTGGAAAACGGGGTACCAGCTTAAGTGACGACCTCGTCATCTCACCATGCCTCATAATTACAATGCGTGTTTGGCCGGTTTAGAGTTATCTTTTTTCGGGTAGATATAGGGACAGCCCGAAAAACAGCGAACAAATAAACACTTTAAACATTTATCGGAAAAACAGCGGCTTGTCTGCATTTTACCATAGAAAAAAAAATCATATCTTTTTCTCAAAGAATAAGAAAATATACACCACGATCTATGATTATAATTGAGTTAATCTCCAACACGGGCTTTCAGCAGATTAATTAGCCGACCTCTTAGGAACAAAGATTGCGATTTTTCTCCGTAAGTAAAGTAGTATGTGTACTAAACATAGGATGGAAGCTAAGTTGGTTCACTTAGGAGCAACCGCATGTTTCTTATTACAAAAATATTTTCCTTACCCGGTGATTGACAATTCTCCATATGCGATTATAATCTAATGGACCGAAAACCCATCTTAGCGTTAAGATACGTAATTTAATCAAATTTTGCAGCATTGTAATTGGATGTAGAGAGAGCGAGAGTTTTTCGATCACGTTGCGAAGACAAAGCTAAAAGATTGTCCGATTCAAAGGACCTTTTAAAAATAATTTAATTACATTTCTCCTTCAATTGCGTCTCTTTGGCGTCAGAAGGAATTTCTACAGATATTAAAGAATTTTCGTGGAGGTTGTTTTCAATTCTTGTTGAGATAGCTATTGCTTCGTCTTTGTATCATTTGATGGGCATTAGTTTAAGGAAAGTTTTTCAATTAGGATTCACACTATTATTCATGCGTTAACAGTAATTCAAGTGTGTGTGAGGATTGAAAATTATTTTCCTGATAATTGTAAAACTTTGAATTA
>BMAW01004173.1:596183-633594 GCA_019974015.1 Nephila pilipes
TCAGTTTGTTATTTTCACACTTTCCCACAAGATTAAAAAAAAAAAAAATGTTTTGCATGCAGAGTTGTAAAATTTTACATGAGTTGTTGTACTTGTAGATCTTTATTCTGTGAACCTCAATTTTGTTAATAGGATGGTTAGATTTTATTTTATAACATGATACATGAAAAAAAAAGTTACTAAATACAAACTTGATAATTTCTTTAATTTTCAATTTTTTTTAATGTAAGATAAATTTAAAATTTGAGGTTTACAGAATAAGATCATTATTTAGCTTTAATTTGTACTATTGTACATCTTTCAAATGTTATCTTGTGGGTAACGTAAGGTAAGCTAATTTATTTTTTAAATTTTTGTACGTATATTTCATGTTGTATATGGAAATATATTAATTTAGTCGCAAAACATGAGCCAATATTATAAACTATGCACTTTATTACACAAACTGGCAAAGTTTCATATTGAAATGAGCAAAAATTGTTGATTTAAGAAGAATCGAAAAAAGTTTGTCAAAATGTTCTATTTTTGATTTCGAAAGGTACTAAGTCCCCTTAAGTTGGATTAATTGGGACCAGAACCGGTCCAAGATACCGAATACTCCGGTTAACCGGATAAAGGGGAAAAAATATGAAATAAAATAAAATATATTCACAGAAAATCATTTTTGTTTTTAAATAAATTCGAATGTGAATCATATTTAGAGAAGATAAATACATCCATTTTACAAACAATAGAAGCACTCTTAAAGTTGTTTTATTGTATTTCCTATTTAAACAATGTATCATAGTGTGCAGTTGCCCCTGGTGATAAGAGGCGTAACTAAGGTTACCTTTGCACGCAGAACATTTATAAAATCCCCCTCTCCTTCACTATCCATTCATATATTCATACTTGTTAGAAGATTTCAGAAAAGAAAATAACTCTCAAACTACGTGGATGAAATAAATAAATATTGTTATGGTAATTTGTTGATCGCATCTGAAACTAAAAAAAAAAATTCTTCTTGCAAACCGATTTATGTTACCAGGAGATCTGAGTTAAAGGTGTCTGACTTAACGAGACTATACTTCATGCACATTTGTACCTAAGCGTTCCAAAATCTTTCATTTCATTCGAACAATAATTTAATATGCGTATCGCCATCTGATTCACCTTCTACTGTCAAGTTGATGAATGAATAATTTCCTCTTGTCCCCAACAATATCTTGATTTCCATTTCTCAGAATGTCTTATTTTAGTTGCCTCAATAATATTGCGTTTTTTAAATTGTTACAATAATACCTTATCGCAGCAATCCGCAAATTTCGATGGGATTGACGTCGAATAGAGGTCAGAGATTGTGTGTGAGTTGCATGAAGAAAATCTTATCATATGAAATCTCGATGCAGTTCTCAAATGAATGAAGAACAATACTAAATTAGCATTCACAAATAGAGAAATTAATCACACTCCAATATCAATGCTAATCAATGTTTTCTGCTATTGTTTCATTCAAAGTAAGTATCTATTTATAGCCCAAATTGAGCTGAAACGTAAGAAAAGAGTAACTTTGTTTAGTAAAAACGAAACGCAGACGTTAAATTTAAAATTCTATCTGTCTCACATTCATTTTTTATTTGAATATAACATGATTATAAAAATAACATGTAAAATATGAAAAAAAAAAAAAAAAAACATGATACATCCTTTAATTGATTAAGGGAAGTCGAGGCATTATTTTATTTTATTATCACACATATTCTTTTGAAAGTTTTTATGAAGATATAATGATAATGTCTAATTTGCAAACCAAAAATTATTAATTTTCTTTTTTGTATAGCTGATAATATCTTAAAAAGTAATATTATTAAATTTTGATATTACTTAAGAAATTGCTCGTGAAAAGTTTCAGTGTTAGCTAATTGCATATAAAAGCAAAATATTTTTTTTAAAAAAAAAAAAAATATCAATACAGTTTTTGCTACCACATAAGCAGTATTAAGAATTTTTAAATCAAAATATAAATATTTTTTAATTTAAATATTTTTAACATTTATATTTTCAAAAAATATATTGGATGGTTTTAAAACTCCTGACAGTCAAATTACTTTAATGCTTAAAAAAATAATAAACATCTTGAATTTCGTGCAATTATTACAAAAAAAAAAAAAAAAAAAAAAAAAAAAAAAAAAAAAAAAAAAAAAATTTAAAATCTTTCTGGGGAAAGTTTTTTGCAAACGCATAATTGGAATCTTCACAATATAAAATAGTATCTCTAATCAAGATTTGTTTTAGTCATTTGTGACTTTTTATCTGCACAGTTTGTATTCTGTTGGAGATTTGCTTACGTCTTTATATTAACAACTGAATGAATATTAATATTTAATTGTAGGCGGGGTGGTTAAAAATAAGCAGCTGTTAAAACAGGTTTTTATCTTCATCTTCTATTCTGTAGAAGACATCAATCTAAATTACGTGTCATATGAAACCTAACTTTCCTATTTTCGACAAAAATTTCGAAATGTTTTTGTATAATAGCTCTCCTTTGATATTTCAATTTTTTTCCTGCTTGAAGATTATTTAATCAAAAATACTTATGTTATTTTTGTAATATATATAATTGTGTGCAACTTATTTCCTGTAGTTAAAAGTATTTGGGTGGTAAACATTTAGTTTGCTATTATAATTGAAAATATTTACGGTCTTGAAAAATTATAGCAATTACATGAAATCTTTACTTTCAATTATGATCTTAAAGTACATATGATCATAAATTTAAGGCTTATATTGAAAGCTGAAATTTATAAAACAATTTTTTTATAACGATGCATGTAACAGAGCTAAAGATAGTTTGTAATAAATAAGTTTGAAAAGCTACAATTTAGCGAGAAAATTAATAAATTTGCTTTCTCAGATAACATGAAACAGTAGAGCAATACATAAAAATTGTTCTTCGTTGCTTTTTAAATATTAAAGAGTTTATGTATCAAGAATCAATCAATAATTCAAATAAATAAATTTCTGGGTTTCTACTAATTATTCCGTATTTTCTAATAGGGAATAATTAGACATGAATTCTTTGAAAAATAAACAAAACATTATTAAAAAAGAGCACACCATTTATTTTGAAAATTTAAATAATTATTAGTCAAGTACTTTTTTTACTTTTGCATGAAATGTGCTTAAAAGTTAAAACATAATATTGTAATCTTAAAATAATAATTATATTAAATTATATTATACTATTATAGCACAACTAAAAATATTATAATCTTTAATACTTCAATATTGCTTAAGTTTTCTTTCAGTAAAAATTAATAGTTTAAAAATTGATCGAACAAAAAGGAATTTTGATAGTTATTAAGCGAGATAATTAAACTTTTTGTTCCTTAGATTTTCAGATTTAGAAGAACTGAATTTTTCATTTTCACCAAGTTAAAACAATATGTTAGAGTTAGGAACAGCGGCGAAAAAAAAAAAAAGAAAAATCCAAAATGTCAACAATTTATTCTAAAACGATTTTACCACTTTAAACAGACAAAAATAAACAAACAATTGTCACAAATTGTTCTTTAAAAATTCTCTTCTGTGAGAATACACGTTTCCAATAAATAATAAACAAAATAAGAGACAGATGGGAAATAAAATCATTCCTTCCAAAACAACCCTCAGAACTGTAATTTTACTTAAAACCCCAACATTACGGTATAAGTAGAGCTGTAATTTTGGTGAAAGGTAGGGAAAAAGTGCAGGTGTTTCTTTTTGTCGCGGCAACCCCGAATGTATCGATGCTGTTCTTCAATACTTAAGAGACGACTAGAATTGTGTGTGAGGTGGTGGGGGGGGAATATGTTTTTTCAAATTCCGTATAAGAAAATATTTTGCAAAATAATCATGCTTATTTTTGTATACATGCAAGTACATTTCTAAAATCTCGTATTTAGTTGACGGATATCTACTTCAAAATAGAAACATTATTTCTTTTTCAATAAGGAAAACAAAATATTTTGAATAACATTTTAGGCGATTTAAAAGCTGTATAGGTTTGATCTGGTTCAAAATAAAAAAAAAAAAATACGAACACTAAACTCTCTTCTGTACAGACAATATGAAAAATAAAAAGGTGCTCATGTGAATAAAAGTTATTTTAAAGTCTAAAAAAATCTACATTTGGGCATAATATCTAATTTTGAGTAAGTAAAAAATTACAAAAAAATAAACAAATTAATTAAAAATTCTGAATTAAATTCAAATATAATATAACAGTAACTTATAAATAAAAATATCTGTTCTACACACACACACATAAAAACTAAATTACTGTTTTTAAATTCTTATTTTTTAATGTAATAACTAGTTCTGTTAAAGCCTGTTATATATATATATTATCTCTTTATATTAACATCATAGTTAGTTAAAGATTATTTGTATAAAAGTAGTAATTTTAAAAAATGCGAAGTATAATATATATGTAGTAAGAAGTGGGTATATATATATATATATATATATATAGAGAGAGAGAGAGAGAGAGAGAGAGAGTTCTCAGCATTGTATGATTTATATCAATTAGTTTTATTTTTAACTAACAGCAATTTTTAATTTAATGTTTATAGACAAAATTAAGCTATTGTAAAACTGAGATTAACTTAAATCTTCCCATCAGATCATCCAAGATCAAAGGAACAATTCGAGTATTTAAATTACGCATATAAATATTGTACTGTCATATTTTTTAAAGTTTTGTCAGGTAATTAAATTGTTTGCAAACATCTGCCAACAAATTCCATTCTTTTCCATCTACAAGAAAATCTCAATAGGTAATTTGAAAAGCTATCCCCATTATCTTCAAGAATTAGTTATTTCATGAATAATCATCTTACTTTAACTCTTGTTAAAACATGTATTTTCATACTTCTACACATTCGAAACAACCTCTCTTTATTTCTGATTTCTGCTAGCGATTTACTCAAGAAACGACCTTAAAAAGGGTGCTCGACAAACCCCTTTCTGCAAAGCATCAAACGATAAATAACACAAAGGGAATCGAAAAACACAGCTTGTCGGTAACCCACTTAAAAGGAATTCTCCGATCCCGCCTCCGACTGCAAGTGAAATTGGTGAAATCACAAACGATGGTGGGGAGGGGGAGGGGAAGAACCACAACAAATGAAGACAGGTCCGGAGGGATCAGAATCCGGTAATCCGGGAAGTGTACAACCCGGTGCCAGATCAAATAAAAGGGAATTTGTGCGGGGAAAGGTGTCGATGATTGTTCGAAATGGAAGACACCAGGAGGGATCTCTTATTAAGGAGCAATCTCTCTCTGGATGTGTTCCTGGAAGTGAGGAGAGGGACTTGGTGCAAAACCAAATACGTTTCACTGAACTTTGAGATTTTCCAACACAAGGGAAGGAAAAGTAATGTAAGTCTTAAAATTGAAGACTGAAAGTTAAAAGTAATTATAAAATATGTATATAAGAAAGTTTAACTTTTGTTTCTTAAGAAAATGCACATACATACAGAGGTTATGCATTTTTTTACAAGGCCTTTTTTTTTTGAGGATTTTTGTGAAATTCCTTAAGGTATCCGTACACCTTTAAAACGTCATTTTTGACAAAAAATTTTCTAATTGTAATGTCAGTTTAAAATTTAAACTTTTTTTTCTTTCTAATAGTGTATGAATTTTGCTTATACTTTATTTAGAACTTAAGTTACAGGGATTTGAATTTTACTCGTAGCTAATTTTTAATCGCATTTGAAAGTTTGTTTTTGATTTTTTTTTTTTTTTTTTTTTTTCAAAATGAGTTTTCTCGACGTATTTACATATGGAAACGTAGATATCAGAAAAATTTATGAACCAAATTAATTTAAATTTTGCAAGTATCTTCTATATCTAGATTTTAAGAACCTCTACTATTTTCATGGTCGTAAATTAATAAATTCTTAGTAACAAAGGAGTGAATCATGTATTGTTATAGCTTTTTTATTTTCCATTATTTGACTCGAAACTCAATAAAAATTGTAGTAATATGATTTTCGTCACGAAAGTAGTACCAGCCTCAAAAATGTTATGATGAATAAGATAAAATTGACAGAATAATGATATTTTTGTTTACTTTTGAGTTATGAACGTTATTCTGATAATCAATCTATGTACTATTTTCACCTTATTTTCCACTCCAATTTTTTTTTTTTAATGGAAAATAGATTATTAAATGTGTTTTTCATAGTTTTAGGTTATATTTTAGCATTGAAAATATTTTGATAGCAAATGTTAATGTATTTATATATATATATATATATATATATATATATATATATATATATATATATATATATATATCCTTATTTACAATTCACAATTTTGGATACTGAAATGTTTCTAAATAAGTAATTTTATGCAAAGTTTATTAAAAACCTATGAGGAAGTATCGCATAATCTTAAATATTAGTAAGAAATAATCGAGATATCTGGATAAACTATTCGGCATATTAATCGTGATCCTTATATATACAGTGTTGTAAATTACAGCTATTCATATTGATTTCTTTGGTTTCAGGAAGTTGTAGATTGAAGTAACCCACAGAATGTATATACAGTTCGGTCTGCTGAGTTCTACAATGACGAACTTTAAAACGTCAAGAAACGCTGGGATAAATGTATAACTCTGGATTGGGTATCTATGTAGAGAAGCATTAAGAATGATAAGTAAAAATTAACTTTCTATCTGGATTATTTTTAGTAATAAAAAAAAATTTGTACTATTCAGGGATAATAATTAAAACTTTATGATACTGCGCATTACTTCAATCTACAGCTTCTTCAAATCAAATAAATCAGCATGAATAGCTGTAATTTACAACATAATGTACATAAAGATCAATTAACGTGTATAATAAATTTTATTCAGATATCTTGGTTATTTCTATGTGATAATTAAAACTTAGCGATTATCCAGTCTATATGCGCATTCCATATTTATTTAGGAATGCAAAATTAAGCGTTCAATGCGGACATATAGTATTATTATAAGAATCGTATAGATACCGATTTTAGTGAAACAGTTTGTGCATTCATTTCAAATTGTGTGTATTTATTTATTTCAATAAAACTTTTTAATACTTATTTCTGTTCATTATATGTATATACTTTTACTTGTTTAAATTAAACAATTAAAGAATAAGGAAGTAATAAGGGATTTGCATTTTTTGATTACCCGTTTAAAAGGTTGAAATTTCGTGCTTTATTCTTTTAACTCATGGAACTTGAGGAAATTTGATTTGAGTGTGCATGTGTTTTTGAAACTTAATGGATTATTATATATCCTTTATTAAGATAACACCTTATAAACTATTAATAATGCTATGTGATAGTGCTATATTAATTATTTTTCTAAGGAAAAAAAAACTAGAATAATATAAAGAATCTATGTGACAACAGATTGAGCTGACAATGAAGAGACAAACTATTTTCCCGAGGATTAAAAGTATTTTTCTTATCAAATATTTAAATTAAATAATTGATAAAAAAAATTTTTACACAAAGTAATAGCGTTTGACGAGATGATTAATTATTAATTCTGTTCATCATTGAAAGCAAGTGAATTATTAGAAAATTATCTTACTTTATCTGATTGCTAGTAATAATTTATAGAATTTAAGTGTATTTCCATACTTATGTTTGATTCCATTAACAGAGCATCTAGTATTAAATATTGTAAATATCAGCATTATTTATAAGATCCGTTACAAAAAAATAAGGAAACACAGTTGGACCCCATTAACACGTGGTTCAGTAACATTCGAAAAGGCAATTTTACTATGGCTTCCTCGATAAAAGAAATCGCTTGTGTATCACTTCTAGGCACCGTGGCGTTTTACTTACTTTTAATAATTGATTGGTTTCATTAACGTCACACTAGAAGTAACACGAGGGCTTTTGACAGAATACCCAAAAGGACCGAGCTCACCCAAGGGGCTTTGAGCTACAACTTTCTGTAGTTTTAAGTACCCCCAGAGAGACAATCGCCTCCGTACTCCGCATTTATTGATAAAAGAGCATAAGATATTACACAATTTTGAAATCAAAAGTAAATACAACTCGTAATGTATTCACACAGCAAAAAATGAGCATGACAGGAATTTGAAAAAAAATTACAATAGGAATTTTCTTGCAGAAATAATATGAATAAATAATAGGCTAAATGCCGAAATACAAAATCAGCCATCAAGGGTTATTATCGACAGACCTCACAATTTTGAACCTCGATCAAGTGAAGAGGACGACACTTGAGCTGGCACTTCCCTCCTTAAACTTCGACACCACGCGAAAAGAGAGGACTTTGAGATTAACATGCATCTAAGGGAACATGATATGTGAAATGGTGAGTAATTGTTCTAAACGAGCAATTTTACAACTACAAATCTCAGGTGGAGAGCAAGAAGTGAACCACTAGACGGCTCTGTAATGTAAAGCATAAAATGCGAGTTTACTTACAAATCGTCATTTCTATCCTGAATTGCCGGAGGCATGGTGATGTACAGTAATTAGAAGAAGGCCATGCCTTGTAAAATATACGGTAGAAATGACGACGTGTAAGAAAACTCCAATTTCATGCTTTTTGTTACAGCAGTCGAGAAGTAGAAAACCGTCTAGAGGTTCACCGCTTGCTCTCTTCCTATGCCTTGTAGGTGGAATATTTCTTGTTTATATATTTTCTACCACCCCTTAAATTGTTTCCCATGAGTTTCGAAACATTCTGATGATTGACGTAACCTGCATTACTGTAAAGGTTCAATTATCATCCCTTAGTATTGTAAAGAGTTTTAATTTTAACTGAAAAGTAATAGAGACAGAAATTTAATTTTTACTTATTATTTTTAAGATTTCTCTGCATAGTCAACCTTCCAGAGTTATACAGTTCTCCCAGCGTTTCTTGACCATTCGAAAGTCGTCATTGTAGAACACTCAGCAGATTTCGCACACTGCGGATAAATTACGTCTATTGCTTTCTGAAACCAAATAAATCCACAATATAACAGCTGTAATCAACAACTTTAGGTACATAAGAATCAATTAACAAACATAATAAATTTTAACCCGATATAGTTTGGTACCTTTCAGAAATATTTAAAATTTTACGATATCTTCTCGTAATTATAGACAAAAATCTTACAATAAAACGCATTTTTTACTGCGTAGCCTATCAAAAATCGTATTAAATGCCAAAAAGTCATTGATTAATTACTATCTTCTAGAGTAAGTCTAGATGATGATGGGATTCGAATGTGCGATGCTCAATATCCAGAAGCTCCCTCTGGTGATTCGCAGTCCCCTGTCGAACAAGATCTCTCCGCATTTCTACGAGGCCTTTATATTTGCAGGCGCGTGATTATTTGGACCCTAAAGGAAACAATCACCGTGTGCCAAATTAATTCGTTTTGAATCTTGATGAGGCGTTTAGTGTCCTGGATCCTATCTCCCCGTCACAACGGTCCCGTCGTAAAACACGACGAATTCGGATTCGGCCCCTGCCCATGTGATTCGGTTTAATTTTACGACTGCAGTTGGAGGAGAGCAGTAAAATCTCCTGGTTCGGGCTTTATCGACTATACAATTTCCATTTCCAAAAGGTATACACACCAGCGGTGCGGTAATAACCTTGTTTGGCAAGATAAGAAAACTCTCTCTGTGTGCGGGTTGGAATTATTATGAATTTTAAAAGGGGGATGCCATGATCAAATGCCCCTGGTGGTCTTTTGTTTGGGGTGAGTTATGTTTATGCGGAGTCCGTGCGGTGGAGTGATTATAAGTTGGGAATGTTTCATTACGCCGCCGTTTGTTCTTTTAAAGATGGAAATTGTACCTAGTGAAGCGTAAGTGGGAATTGTTTCTTCCTCATAAGATTCGAGGGCTATGGCGTTCGGGTTCTTACAGGAGTTGTCTATCTTCTCTAATAGCGACTTGGGAACGAGTATGCTTCTCATTATATCTGTAAGGATCTCTGCTCGGTTTCGTGGGATCTTTTTATATTCTTTGTGTCAATTACTTCATTGGATGTGATGTTGAACTTTTGCATATGCTTTGATTCAGTTACTTCATTGGCTGTAATGCTGAATTGTGTGAAGAAAGCTAAAGATAAAGTTAATTTATAACATTGGTTGGATGGAATTAACGTTTGTTCGTTGATCACGTAATTTATCTTATTATTTTATATGAATTTACCTCTTCGTAAAAGTTATTTAATTATGAACATGTTGTAGACATTTGCGACGGGCTGTTAACGACGGATTTGGAATCAAAATCAAGTGATGAAGCTGGCATTTCTGCCATACATCACTCTTCCCTCCCTCATTATTGTTTTAATTCGAATTCTATTCAAGGTGTAGCATTTCTGATTATTCTATGCATATTTATCAAGTCGGGAAATCAGGATCTGAATTCACGACTTAAAAAAAAGGTTTATTTAATTGACATAACTTTTCTCTCTCCCTCTCTTCAAGCAGAAACATTTTCCCCCCGATCATATGTTAAAAACAAAAACAATTTCATTTCTTTTTTTTCCTTATAAAATATTCAATATCACGCACGCACGCACGCACGCACACACACACACACACACACACACACACACACACATATATATATATATATATATATATATATTATTTATATCATTATAGTAAATTTTTAAAGTTTATTTATATGTTACTCTGTTCTAAGAAAATGAGGCTTATGAACAGGAAGGTCAAGCTTTAGTTTGCATAGCTAAAACTCTTAAGTAAATTCTAGCAATGGAATGTAAAGTTTAGTGAATATTAATTCAATTCATATATGGATATTTAAAATCAATATTCTTTTAATTAACACCATTTGCAAATTGTGATGTCTTAGATTCTGACCACCAAAAAAACCTGACAAAATAACATTTTAGAATTTTTAGCAAAATATCTCCTTGAATTATGTATGCTTTATCAAAATCTTAAATATGATTTATTATATAAACAAATTATCATAAAAAAACTGTTTTCTAATTACTTTTTGATTCACTCATTTATTCAGCGGTAATTGATTATACAGCAGCAGAAATCCGTTGTTTAAGTTCACATAAATATGTGGGAAATGATTGAGCGTGCACTTTATCTTTTACCAAAGTAAGAAATCGCATGGGGACATATCAGGTGACTCAGGTGAACAGCAGTGTAACATCGAGTCATCTGGTCCACTGCGACCGATTCAATTGCGAGGTAGTTCTAAGAAAGCTTCTAAAACAGCTTTCATGAAATAGATTCACGGCGAGCACGCGAGGGCCATCAATTTCACAATATAAAAAAATCTAAATGCTTCCTTTGTATTTATGTATTACATATCATTCTGTGTTATTTATTTTTATATACATATCATTCTGGTTCTTTTTAAATACTTATCATCCTGTGTTGTTATTTTGAAATATGGAATTTTAAAATCAGATGAATAACTCAGTATTTGACATGAATAATGAAAACATTTGAATAATAATTCTGTGAAACTTTAAACTCAACAGAAAATGATAAAAAGAAAAAAAAAATAGTATTACAATGATAACGAAATTTAGATGTTAATTCACACACAAGTTCAAAATAGTTCAATTTTTTTTACAGAAATAAAGAAAAATGGAACTGTTTTGAGCGAATTTATAATTATACTGATTTCTAGTTCTGTAAAAACAACTCACAACTGATAAAAATTTAATTGCTTCATTTTTTTCAAAATTTTCCCTTGTGAATGTTTTCAAAAAACTGAAAATTATTAGAAAATTTTATGGACAGTTTATATATTACACTATTAAAATCATGTTTTATGATATAATTTGTCATGCTAAAATAGATGGAATATTTCAACAATCTCGCTACTCTTACATCAATGATGAACTACACAATGATTTATAAGCTGATTCAATTTAAATCTAGAAATTAAACAATGCTAGAAACTCGCTTGAATTTATTTTAAAAAAGAATCGGTTCTCAAACTCGAAATATTTAATTAAAACATCTGGAGGATATCAAATAAGAGACTAAAAAAACATCTACTAGCTTAAACTTTAATTCCAGAGAGAGAGAGAGAGAGAGAGAGAGAGAGAGTTTCCTTTCTCGATTTTAGTTTCATATTTTGAAATGTCAGCAAATATTCAATTAAAATTTACTTAATTGTTTTTTGGTTTGTCTCAGGAACTTAACGCTCGCATTGCTTTAAATCAATACTACAGAATGAAATTAAAATTTACAATTAATTTCTTCCAAGCCTACTTTATTAACTAAAAAGATTGAGAGCCTGATTCCATTCCGCGTATCTGAAAAAATCTTTAGAAGGAAAAAAAATAATAATAAAATCGCTGAAATTTGCAACATAATGTTCAAAATCTATTTATCCCGATATTTAAACTAGAAATGAGAACCGGGTGAAGCAAAACAAACACTAAACTGAAATTGTGCGAAGAATTTAAAGGGGAAAAAACAAGCACACAAACTGAGAATTCACTAAACAAACAAATAAAGGCAAAAGAAAACACGATCCAAAAGCTAGATTACAAGGATAAAACGTGTTCGCATTCACTCTTCTTCACTTAATATGAAGAAAGGAATTAAAAATAAGATGGGGGAAAAAACTCACTCATAGAAATTCTCTTTTCAAAGATGAAAATAAAAACCCCATTTATATGAAAATTGTCAATTCACACTCGGTTTTGTTTCATTTGTTTAACTTCTGTCGAATGAACAGTTGAAATTGGTATTCCAAATTTACAAATGCTGTTTATAGGTCTCATTCCATTTCGAAGTTTCTTTTCGTAAGCTCTTAACAGATAGTTGCATTACTAAAATGATGATGGATTATTGGTAATTTAAGTGTCTTTTATATTAGGAGAAATAAGTTTATTTAGAGCTAAATTTATATACCCCCCTCCCTTTTCAAAATTAAAAGTGACGGAACTCATACTTTAACATTGAGATATATATAAGCTTATGAATATGTTTATGTAAAAAAATTCGTATTTGTTTGCATAAATAATTACATATGATAAATTGGTAATAAATAGCTGTATTTACATTTGTAAGTCGTATTCTTATTTTCAGGTGCGTACTGTATATGAGTAACTGAAGTATGCACCTAAGTATGCACCTTTACAAATTTAAAAATTTGCAGAGCACTTATAAAATTTTACATCATGAACATAATTACAAATAGGATAGTAAATTGTTATAAACGTATTTTTAAAAATTTTAATTTCATGGTTCAAGTTTTCCTCGATATTTATGCAAATATTGTATTACACTTTAAATATGTGACTGTGTTTATTACGTTTTTTGTATAGGAAATAACATAATTTGATAATACTGAAAATATTAGATAAAGTAGAACTATAGATAAAGTAGATTTTATGTAGGAAGTGAGCACCAAAAATCTAAAATCCAAATTTTTAGAAAAACATAAATATAGATATTTTTCTCAATGGCATGGCACAGTTTTGTGTACCGTTTTAAAATTCAATTTTCTTGCCTCTTTTTAAATCAAATTCTCATAAATATTATATTTATGGATTCAGCAAAGTTCCGTCTAATTTCTGTGGCTTCATTAGCCTTGTTGGTCACTGTCGTGGACTTGCAGCCCACGGTTTTTCGTCCATCTTGGGTTCGAGCCCAGATGCCACTGAAGACCCACCGTATGGCTGGGGGTAATCCACGTTAATTCTATGGAGGCTTAAAATCCTCCCGTTGGTGTGGAAATTAGGAAAGGGAGGTGATAGCTCAGGTGCTGTCCTCATCACTTGACAGAGGTTCAGAATTACAACCCTAGTGTTGCTTCTAGTGTGACATTAATAAAACCAATCAATTACCTCCCCCCCCCTCTTATTTCTAACAGCAAAATTTGAAGCATTTTAAGTTTTCAGTTACTTAAATAATTAGATGGAAAAACAGAAATGTGTTTTGAATAATCATTGCCTTCACCATTTGGTACGGTACAGATAAATTAAATACATATATTCATCATTTTTTGTACGATTAGTTTAGATTAAGTTACATATATTCATCGTTTACTTTTAAACTATTAAATAAAGATATGAATAATTTAAATTGGTTGCTACTGTTAAATATTAGTTTTAATATTTAGTAATCATAGTACATCTAAAAACTCTCTATAATGGTGATTGGAATGTTCAAAACATATCAGAAAATATATATGAATTCATTAGAGTTATTCCACAAGTGACTAGTTTATGTTAATGTCAGATAAACATTTTGCTTCTCTCGTTTATTTCTTAAGCATTCAAAAACTGTACATGTACTTTGTGGTTCAATTATGTATCCTCTATCTAGGTTACTTTTAAAACAGTTTTTTTTTTATTTAATAACTATTATTTTCTGATTTTTCTTCAGATTATAATATTTGCATACTAAACTTTAATTCCAGTTCGACACAAATATGACCAATAAAATCAGAAAAACTAATGATGCTAAAAGTTTATGTACACCCCATTAACACTTAAAATAACATATTTTATAGGAAGAGTGACATAAGTTAGTATGTTTTTATTTATTTAGTAATATATAATATAATTAATAAACGAAAACAAATTTAATTTATTGCTCATTTACGTTCATAAGAAGATGATTTCTGAACTGAGAGCAATTTAAAATGTTCCACATATGTTTAAAAATCATCCGAGCACAATTTTTGTGTATTTATAAATAATGGTAGGGAGTCCTTGTTTAATGTACGTATGTGAATGAATCTAATGTTGGTGTAGAAATTTTTCTAGCCTTCAGAAACTATCAGCCACCGGAATATCATCTATAACGGACGATGTTTTTTTAAGGGCCATCGGATTTTGATTCTCTACAAAATGATAAAAAAAAAAAAAAAAAAAAAAAAAAAAAGAACTGGAACAACACTTTTGCATTAAATTTTACGAAATACTTGTAGATTCTCACGTAGAAATGATCTGCAAAATTTGCAAGCCTTCGAGGACGAAACATTGGTCTCAACACAGATAACTGATTGGTACAGCCACTTCAAGGATGGCTGCACATCAGTGGAGAATTAAACATATTTTGGCTGCTCTCAAGGTCCAGAAATAAGATATTCATTGACCAAGCGAGGACTCTGGTGATGTAGGGTTGTCGAAATTAGGATCAGAGAATTTGAAGGATAACATTTCAGGAGGCGTATTCTTGACATTTGATACAGAATTTCTTGGTCAAACACAGCAGAGGAGAGAAGATCTCAGGAGGCACACATTTTCGACATTTGATACAGAGGTTCGTGGTTAAACACAGCAGAAGAGACAGGATCTCAGGAGGCACACATTTTCGATATTTGATACAAAGGTTGTGACATTGGGCTTTTCGCGGTTTCTCTTCACTAACCTTGGGGACTTTTAATTAAGATTGATTGATTTTGTTTAACAACCTTTGCTCAACCAAAAATGAAGCGTGATTATGTAAAGCAGGTAGAAATGAAGTGAAGCAGGAGAGTTAGAAAATATATAAACTCAGACTGAGAGTCGCGATAAAGAGATTGAAGTAGAGGTAGAGGTTAAGTGGTTCGAGAAGTTGAGATTGAGTGATTCCAGTGTTCAGCAATTGTTCCAGAGTCGGAGTTGAAGTTGGAGCCGAGAATTGTTACAAGTTATAGTCCAGTTAATGTATGCTTGAAGTCAAGAAAGTCTTAGTGGTAATTGGAGCCTCGTCAGATTTAACGTGCATTTGTCCTGTTACGTGGTGGGTCTTTAGTAATATCAGGACTCTAGTTTACGACTCTATGGCTCCAAATTCGCTACCAACCTCTAGGCTACCGCGATCGCTTGGAACTTCCATCTGATGTTGTTTGAATTGAAAATTTCTCCCATGGAATGAAATGAGACTTATGTAAGATTAGAATAGAATTAGTGAAGTGTAGTGAATAGGATTGAGGTGATGCATTTGAAAGTAACGAAAAATTTAATATGGTTGTTAGAGCTAAGGAGGTGAGGAGAGAACAGAAGTTATCAATATATTGTGCCTATGTGTGTGTGTGGGCACTGACAAAGAGTGAAGAACTGTTGGATCAAAGAAGATATCTACATAGACCCAGAGAGTCAGACTCTCACTTCCAATTCTATCACGGACTCGTATCCGATTAAACCACAGGTAATCTTTAAAATACTCAAAAATTTTTAGGTTCAGATACGTATAGAGACTTCAATTCACAAAAATAGTAATCTTAACGGTGATCTTTGAATATTTATAGATCCGATTAGAAGCAATGTCATTTCCATAATTGCTCAACTTACTAATTGAATAGTGACTATACTGATTAGCGACATATGATGGAGCAATCGATGGAAAGAAATATAGCACGGGCGTTGCAACCTATCTGAAAATGTCCATGAAAAAGTCGATATACCAGTTTAGAAAAAACATCTTGCTGAATGTGTTGGACCAGCTAAGCGCCATCTCAAAAGAGAAGCTCCAGCTCTGCCCTCAACTGTGAAAGAATTGTTGAGAGAAGTAAGGGTTAATCCAAGGAGATTTCTCTGAACCAGATTGGTGGAAAATAGTTGTACTTGAGTTGGAGTATTTTTTAATCAATGAAATAAGGTGTTTTTTAGCACACATACGTACAATGTTTATCGTCGTTTCTAAAGTTAATTATGTGAAGTTGAGGGCATTTACGATTTTCTCTTTACAAACATCGAGATTTTCTAGTAATTTAAATCACATAAAATAACAACTCCTTTCCAACCAATTGAAACGTGTTTCGATAAATTAAATGAAGATTAGAAATGCAATGAATTGTATTATAGAGAAAGTAGTATATAAGCGGAACAGAAAGAATTCAAAGGAAAGAGAGGGGCGATAAGGGATTGCGACAAGCTATTATAGATATTTGTAAATTAGACTGAATAATCGAAATCACTCGTTTGAATTCAAGTTCGCTAGAATCTGCTCCTAGTTAGAGTAATTAGAGTTGAAGTTATAAACAAGAAGGGCGGAAATCAGATGGTAAACTAAGATTTAATTATTAGAATATTAATAAGGATTAACTGAGTTAAGAGAGAGAAAGAGATCTTGTGTATATTCTGTTTTAATAAGTAATCCATTGAATTTGTCTTTTTCTGATGACTTTTCCATTGCTTATATTGCACTTTTTTTTTAACTTATTGACGTTATATAATTACGTTTAAGATGTATGTTAAGTTAAATAATGAAAGAAGGCTATTACAACTCTCTCTCTGCGTTCCAAAAGAAATAACATACTTATATTTACCTGATTACTTATATTAAGGTATATTTACTTGATTTTAATGTGATCTGTAAGCAATGGAGAGATTTTTCATTTGCAAACATTTATCTAGTTTGAAAATATTAAATTAATTCATATAAAAAATTTGTTTATACTGTTCTTCCTGATTCTAAACTTCGTATTTCTTATTCTTCATTTATGATTTTAGTGTGCGCATTGTCTTATTATTTTCTCTCTTGATTCATGGTTTCAACGTGTTTGCTTCTTCTAGTCACTTTCCTCTCCTTCTTCAATTTTCCAATATTACTTGTCCTTTAATCCTCCAAATATTATTTGATCATATTACTTAAATATTAAAATTGTGAAAAAATGGACACAGTTTTTAATCGCAATTTCTCGGTTCCTAGGAATTCATTTGGTCAATCTTTATATATATATATATATATATATATATATATTCCTGGACGACGAGGTCCTGGACTATACCTTATATATATAGAACTATCGTATTTTTAGCATTTTTTTAAAATCTTGCATGCAGTTTCATTTTACAAGATATCAACTCTTTGTTTTTAATTTATTTACTCTTTTATAGAAATCTCACGTTAATTTGTAACACTCGATTACTTCTATCCGACTCTTGTGCCATAGTATAAGTAAGTATAACTGACTTTAAAAGTCAATAACAAATCTAAAAACACACAAGTCTGTTCAACTCAAATATTTATTTATCAACTACTGTAATATAATATTTAAAGGGGTTATAGCTCTCTCTGGACCTTAAGATTAACTCACCAATTTAAATATCACTGAAATAATACGTTCTTACTAAACCCTTCCAGTTGGGGTTGCTTTTATCCTGTCAAATCCTCTGCAACATCTATAACACCAGTAACTACTCTTGATATTATCGGCCTCTTGTAAGAAATATTCTCAGAATTAACCGTACTCTTCCTCTATCCTCTAAATTTCCATTTGCTTATATATCGTCATATCGAAATCAGTTCCACTTTATTTCCACCTGCATTTAATTAACATAATCACGTTTCATTTTGGTAGGGAAGAAATTGTTATTTCCAGCAATCAATCTCAATTAAAGTCCCCAAGGCGAGTGAAGAGAAATTCGCGAATAGCCCTACATCACAAATTTACCAAAGTTGTGCATGCAAATTTTCTAAGAACTAAAGTAAACATTATCTTCTAGTTTAGTACCTAACAACTTTCTTGATCAAGATGATATTAATATTTGGAACTGCACTTCATTTAAAAAATGTTGACATAAATACCTCTGTTGTAGCTTTTAAGATTCTAACTGGAGTACGAAAGCTTACGTTTGTGGTAATACTTTGATTAATTAATTATTACTTATCTTATTGTTCTATTAAATTTCTATGTTTACACCTCAAGCTTAGGCTTATTTTCAATTTATCTCTAGAATTGAATTGAGAACCTTCGAAATACTTTAATTAAATGTAAAGAATTCTTTTATTTATTGCTACACTTTGAGTGATTGATACTATATTAATGTCTCATTTAGAAGCCACCCGTAAGACTATTGGTTATAAGCCTTGTAATTTTGAGCCGCTGTCAAATGACGAGAACAACACCCCTGAATATGCACAGCACTCTTCTCTTCCTGTGCCGTGCCAACGTGAGGATTTTCAACCCCGACTGATTTATCGAGCATCAACTCTATTGGGCATCGAGTTTTTATTGAAATCAGGCCTCGATCACACGATTCGACTGAAGCAACAGTGACCACAGCTTCGTGACCATACCCTCTCGGCTATCGTGTCTACACTTGAGAGTGACTCAAAATTATGGATGTCAAACCTCCTCTTGTTCAAAAATTAATCAAAACCAACTTCTTTTATCTGAGTCTACATTCTCCTAAAGAATACCAGAATTGCATATACAAACGAATTAAGGTGATATTAAAAGATCTAACTAATCTGGCATTGTTTTAGATGTCTGAACTGCAATAATACGAACTGGTATTGATTTGGTATTCCTTATGCAATAATTTTCTTAAACCCTGTGATGTTGAGCTATTCGCAATTATTATCTTCGCTTAACTTGGAGATGTTCTGACAATTTGAATTATATACAATTACAACTCCTCGCCGAACCCAAATGAAATGTGATAAGATAAATTAGATGAAGATAAGAAGTATAATAAATTGTGAATTAAGGATAATGATATATAAATGAATCAGATTTGAAAGGAGAGAGAAGGGAGATAGAGGATAACTACGAGCTGATAGATATTTGCAAGTCAGTTGAAATGAGCCGCAGCAATTAATCGCTTATATTGATAGTAGCTGGAAGTGACTAATTATAGAATTAACAAGTATAGAATCTTCTATGATCGAGAAGGGCTTGTATCAGAACGAGGATTTGGTAAACTAAGACTTTATTACTTGAACGTAAACTATGAGTAAATGAGTTGAGATGGATTCGAGAGAGCGCTATCTTGCATATTCTTTGATACATAATAGTGTTGTACTTCTCTTATATATCTTCTATTAGAATTTAGAACTTAGAGACTATTTACTTAGACTAGAAGATGATTGTAGATTTAAATAATGAAGGGAGGTCGAGATTTAAAAATCTGTCAAATCGAACTTGTTTCAGATATCTTAATTGCAGTGACAAGATTTGGTACTGAATTTTATATTTTTTATGCAAAACTTTTCTTTAGATGTAACATGTACTACCCTTATAAAAACTGGGAGAACCCTTTTCATTTGTGCCCGACCCCACTGGCATTTAATTCCCGCAAAGGACATGAAAACGAAGGGGTTTGAAAAACGTAATCTCCATACGTATCGCTTACTCCTTATGCAAATCAGTGTAAATAAAACGACTTGTTTTCGACCGAGATGATGAAAAGGAGATGAAAGAATTTTTAATTCGGAGCCTTCAGCATCTTTTTTCTCTTCCTCTTCACTTCCTCTTCTTCTACCACATATGCTAATTTTCAAGACTGAAAAAAAATTATAAATATTTAAAATTTCGATGTTTACACACAAAAAGAGAATATACTAGTTTTCTTCATTCAGCACAAACGCATTCAATATCATCGTGTGTACATAGATTTTTCCCATACATATTTCTTCTAGCGTGATTAGCATTCAGAAATATGGATTCAGATTCTAAAATACGGAAAGTTGAAAAGAATCGGTAAACACCGGGGAATTTTATTTTCAAACATATATTTTTCGCAAAGACGAGGCCAATTCTTTGAAAGAAATTTCTTACAGATATAGTTTGAGAAACATTCATAAACAGTTTTGGGGCGCTACATTTGTTGTGGCTGAGAAATTTTTTTTTAACTGCATACTGGGATTTGTTACCGCCTAAGCATGCATACAAATTTATTGATTCTTTTCTTTTTTTCTATCAACATCGAGAGTACTTCCAATATTAAGAACGTGGTTTTCAAAATATAAAACATTAAAATATAAGAGTACTTTGGAGATGATTAATTATCCTTATCAGTATATATCAAATTGCTAATAACACCAATTAAACTAGATAACTCGTCTGTTTTGAAAGCCGTTATTAAATTCCTACTATTAGCTCACACTTTTAATATATATATATATATCTTAATCAAATTTTCAATCGTTAATAAAATACTTTTTATTCATCCACTCAAGAGTTCAAATACATTTGTTAAAACTTGTAGTGGATGACACTTCATGTTAATACACTTTTTTCAAATATTAATTCCTTAATTAAATTTGAATTGAGAAAAATGCCATTTAACCCAACCTCTTAGCGAGATTTTAAAAATTGCCAAACTTGGCGATTTTTTTTTTTTTTTGGCTAATCGTTAAGTCAGCGATGTGGATCAGGGTAGCCACATTTGACAAAATACCGCTAATTAATTTCTGTCACCAAGGGTGGATGGGCTAAGCTGCATTCCAACCATTTAATTTACCGCTGAATTAAAAAAAAAAAACAAGTCAATGCTTCTACTAAGTAATTGGTCTTGCAATGGCAAAGTTGGCAGAGCGTCGGCGTAGAATCTTCATGCCTTCGGATCGAATCTCTTCGAAGTATACAATTTTCTTTATTTGATTTTCAAATAATTAATTTTGGTTTTATAAGGCAGAAAAAAATTTCTCTTATATAAGATGTTTAGCAGGATATAAATTTAGGAATGAATACCGTCAGTGACGAAGCGTGTAAATCGCTGGAAAAAAATTTCTTTTGTCACTTAATATTGTGATTCTTTCTTATGTATATACATATTTACATTAATTATAATTATTTAATAAAAATTAACTAAAATAAATTTTTTTTGCTGACCTAAGTGGGAATTGACTTTATATATTTTTATTTATATATATATACTATTTGTTTTTTAAATATGATTCCAAGACTGTGCCGAGTTTGGGAAGAATAAAGCAACTTTCAAAGGAAAATTTAGTCAAATAATGCTACGTGTTTATTCGTCACTACAGAGGGCGCTGGAGAGCATTTCATCGAAATGTTCATATGAAACTTCAGAAAGTTAAGTAAATGAGAGAGTGAGAAAAGATCTCTAGGCAAAATAACGTCAAAGGTATGGGTGTGGCTCAACTACTTCTTCAAAAATGAAACTGGCATAAAATAAAACTGATCAATCAATTAGACTGAGTAATTTTGTTTTGTGCTTGGAGTTCATGTCGTGAAAGAACACTACGAATATAATTCGACATAAATAAAAATTTAATTCTAATTATTCACGTAAAAGTCATCCTAACCAGAATTTACTTAAAATTCAGCTGATGTTGATTGTTTTATCAGGAAAAAAGTAAGCAATCATCACGATAAGCACTTTTAAAATTGCTCGAAATTATTCATAAATGTTTATGAATTGTTTTTCTAAAAAAGGATTAATACCTCACTTTTCATCCTTTGTAAAGTAAGAATTTAAATTCATTTTTTTTTCTTCCAAAGAAGGAGCAACGTATCGTTTTTGTTTCTTTATAAAATAAATTTTTTAATTCGATTTGTTTTTAAAAAAAGAATAGTGTTTAACTTTATATCTTCATAAAATTAAAATCCTAATTCAATTTGTTTCAAAAGAAGAAGAATATCTCACTGTTTATCTTTCGAAAAGTAAAAATTTAACTTCAATATGGTTTTTTTTAATGGAGCAATGTCTCACTTTTCTTTCTTCACAAAGACAAAATATTAATTCAATTTGTTCTTAAGAAAAAGAGTAATGTTTAACTTTCTTCCCAAACTTAAAAATCTAAATACAGCTCGTTAAAAAATAATAATATCTCACATATGATCCTTCGCCAAGTTAAAATTTCAGCTCAATTTGCTTTGAAAAATTAATAATGTCTCACTTAAAATCCTTCACTAAGTTAAAACCGTAATTCAAATAAAAGAAAGTAATAAAATCTCAATTTTCATCCTTCTCAAAATTAAGATTATAATTCAATTTGTTTTGAAAAAGAATAATATTTCATTTTTCATCCATCACAAAATTATTATTAAATCATTTCGAACTTAGCTTAATTTTCCTAAAATAAATTCCAATATCTTCCTCTAGAAATAACAGATTCAGAAAATAAAAGTTATTGTGTTTCTGTAAAATAACATGATTAATTTCTCGCGAAAGTGTCACTTTGAATATAGACTCACAAAGAATCAAACTAGGAATCAAATCGGATTTCTTATTCATCAAATGTTCTAACAGCTTTCAGCATGAGAAGAATTTTACTTAAATAAGCATCGATTCGAAGAGAATAAGATATATTCGTACATCGTTACCTCACAATAAAGTTCTACAAACTATCGCAATAAAAACCTCACAAAGTTTCAATTCTTCGATCTAATTTATGTTCAAAAACCACTTTCAATTTAAATCAATTTTTAAAAATTATTAATTTAATCAATCTGCTAATTTCCACTCAAATCAAAAAAGAAATCTTAAATAACTTTTAATTCCTTTTCATGACTGATTTATTTTACTAGTAATTTTTAATTCTTTATTATTCTATAATTTCTAACATTTTAGATCGTTGAGAGTCGAACTCAAACAAATCAATTTTTTTTTATCGATTCGATGTTTATTTTTCGTCCTTGGTGTAAAATAATGCCCAAACATTCACTCTTTCCGATTCATCATCTATTTATTTCGTACTCTAAAACACTACGTTCTCTCTTTTTTTTTTATTTACTTTTTATTTATTTTAATATGCGTTTTATGTCACTTTAATAAGTACAAAATTACCATTCTTGCTCAAAAATTTGTTTTCATTCATTTCTCTTTCTTTACTTATTTCATAAGTAATTTTCAACTTATTTAGTTTTAAGCATGCATATCTCGTTACCTTCCAATTTGTTCATATACTCGTCCACACTCTTCGAACACATTTTCTCATTCATTTATTTCCACACATTTTCTCACATTTAGTCATCTACATTAACTCATTCGCCCGTAAAGGCTTCGTAAAGCCATTTATTAATGCTTGGTGGCAACATAGACGGAAAATATTTTGAGAGAACCCGAAATTAAATTTATAAAAAGATAAAATATTGATTATATTTATAAGTGTAATTTAATTACATGTATTTAATAACTAATTATTTTAATTTATATATGTATTTTGTTTCATGACGCATATGAATTAATCATATAAAATAAAGTTTGTTATAATAATGTAGTTATAATATTATTGTATTAACTCATTATGATATACTCTTACGGAGGAGTGTCGTTAAGGTTTTAATTATAACTAAGAAATAAATGAAATATCTGGATAAAATTTATTCTGAATATTATTTGAGCTTCATGCACTTAATGTTGTATATTATAGCTGTTGTTGTTCATTTATTTGGTTTCAGAAATCTGTATTGAAGTAGGAAAGGTTAGATTTCAATCTGCTGAGCTCTACTATGATGACTTTTCAAAGGTCAAGAAACCCTGGGAGAAATGTATAACTGTGGATGGTGACTACGTAGAGAAGTCTTTTTTAAGGGCATTAAATGAAAATGAAGTTCCTATTTTGATTATTATTTGTAGTACTTTTTTAAACTTTACTATACTACCGTCTACTTTTTTCTATGGCTTCCTCTGAAACCAAACAAATCAACATGAATTGCAATTACTTACAACACTATATACTTAAAGATCGATTAATATGTAGAATAAATTGTAAAAAGATACATTCGTTTTTTTTTCCTTAATAATAATTATAATTTTACAATTTCCCTTTGTATATGTGTACGTTCCATGTTTTGTAATTATTACAGGTGTTGAAAACACTTGAATTTTTAAATAGATGTTCGTATTATTGTAAGAAAAAATTAATAAAAATAAAACATTAATATCTTCGAAGAAATTTGGAATATTTGGGGGAGAGGGTGAAATTTTATTTAAAAAATAATTTAGCGTAATTTTACTTGTTTCATTTCAAATAACTTTTTTGTAATATTGAAAGAAATATCCGAGATAAGTGAGTAATTTTACAGAATAAAAAGAAAAAACAATGTCATCTTATAAATAATACTATTTAAAAAAACAACTTTTAAGCCCCTATACCATCTTTCCTCTCATCAGACTCAAGAACATATTAATTCATAGTACGGAAGACATCACGCATAAACAATTATAACGTCAAGCACCGTAACAATTTAATAACTTTAAGTATGAAACAAAACTGTGCATAAAGGAATTTACCTATGTCATTGAAACCTGCAAGTAGCAAACGAATCAAAGCAAAACCCCTCCGAAATCGAAATCTCTTTTTTTACGTTCTCTTTCCAAATCCTTTTCTTGCGGAATTACAGCAAAAATTGCAAACAAAGCACAAAATGAGAAATCTTGTTGACACTCTATGTCCAAAGATTAATCAACTTCAGAAAATAACTTGAGAAACGAGAGGCATTGTGTTTTTTCCCCTTAATCCAGATGCACCGTTGCATACCGGGAATACAGAAAAACTCTGATATCTTTAAATATTTAAACAAGCTTTGGCAGAAATGAGTTTCGAGCAAAACGCAGAGAGAAATGGTTACTGATATTTCCATTTAATGCTAGGACGTCTTTTATTTTCGCTTTCCAATTTATTCTTTAGATTCAAAAGTTAAAAGAGGAAGATGTAGGGTGGAAAAAAAAGTTGTATTCAGGAGTATGTTTAAAAAGAGTAAAAATCAAACGGTTGTTGAGTTGTTCCAGGTGCTGGTTCCCACGAAAGAACAAGAAGTTGAACGACGCTTCTTGGCGATTTTTTTTTTATTTGTATAATGTCTTTCAACTTTTTACATCGAAATAAAACTAAGGTAAAAGATGCTTTGTTATTTTAATTTCGAAGATCTGTTTTTACTTCAAAACAAAAAGTGGCTTAAGGAATTTCTTCATCGGAATTGTTATTCAAAAATAATTTGTTCGAAGAGTTTGTGAATGTTTCGTATATTTTTTTTTTATCTTTTAAATTACTTAAGAGTTATTTGAAATTTTATTAACGATAAATGATAATAAAATGCGTTTAATGCGTCGTGAAAAAATATTGGCAAAGATTAAAGTTAATACTCCTAAAGTTTTCCCAAGCAAAATGCCAAGTAGCTTTTTTTTTAAAAAAAATAATAAATTGTTACGAAAAAAGAAAGAGAGAAAAAAAAAGGAAAGACACAGATGACCATATTTTACTTAAAGATTAGTTTTTAAAGCATTACTTGAAAATTACCAGATGGCAGGTTTAATAAAACATACGTTTAATTGCATAAATAATGAACATAAAAATATTTTTTAATCTTTTTTTTTTTTTTTCGAATTGTATAAAATCATTTTTATGTGCATTAATGTAATTCATAAGATTTCCACTTATCATATCTCGCTTTGATTTAACTCAAGTTTTAAAAAATTACTTCTGCCATCAGATAAATATATTCAACTGCAGAATTATTTATTCATTTGAAAATTTGTATATTTTAAGTCTAAAACAACCCAAAAAAAATTGATAACAGTACTTCTTGATGCTTTCTTCTTCAAATGTAATAATTTAGAATAGTACTTGATAAAAAAAAACAATTGGTGCAATGTTGTTTATTTCAACACTAAAGTATTTATGATAGATACTATTATTGTTTGAAAATCAAATAAATGTTGAAGAACGAGTGAAAAAAAAAGTAGCTTTTATCAAAGAAGGGTTTTTAGAATTAAACTTTGAACTGAGTTTAAATATCCATGCAAACTTAAAAGGGAGGTATGGAATTACCTTAGGAATAACAATCACATAGAAAAGCTCGGTCGAAAACTGTTGGTATGCTTTTCTTCTTTTAACTAAATATATAATGATGGAACTTTAAATATAACACACATACATAATATTTCATTGACTTATTTTTCTGAGAAAGACTTCAAACTTATACTCAGAAACATTTTGCGATAACTGATCTAAGTAACTACATTATTCAAAATTAAATTTAAATAATGCCGTAGTTTTGGTTGAGGAAGAAAACCTATCAGCTTACATTTCAGTGGTCTCCTTATTTATTTGCAAATTCAAGAAAGATGAATAAATGGCGCTGTAACTGACCTCTCAAGGTCAGCACGTGTGACTTCCCCATTGTGAACATCAAATGAATTTAGTCAGTATGAATCAATTCCAGGAAAGCAGAATTGACTGGCATCCACTTCATGTATGTCCTAGCTAACGGAAATGGACGAGGGTGATGAACGATTGTATATGGAAACATTTCCAACGAGGCTTCTACCAAATCTTCAAATGTTTGGTCATGTGCGTCAGAGACTGTCTAAAAATGTATTCTTCATAGTTCTAATGCTTCATATCGAGAGGTGGCGATCCATACAAGCAATCTTATTGGAAGTATGAGCATTGCATACTTTGGACCGAAATCCTGGCTCCAGCACACGTGCTCTTGCTACTGGAACAGAATTATTTCGCACAATTATAATGTGCATTCATCCTTTTCATCTTCTAGGAGTTCAATTACTGCAGACGGAAGATTATCCACGACATGTCTCGCACGCGCAGTGGTTTCTTCAAAAAAGTGCCGCTGATCTGCAATTGCCAAGCTGTGTTTTGTTCCTTCCGCTATTTATGTAACCATTGTTGTACTCTTTTTGGGGATAATATAGTGTTTTACACTGATTTCTGTTTTTGTCCTTAATGTTTCTTTATGTATCCCGAGCCGGTTACAAGTCCGGATAAAGTTGTGAGGATTGCACCCACCCCGAGTGTCGTAAATTAGCTTTGTTCTTTCATAAAGCGACGCAGACGGTAGTGTTTGTGACTCAATTTTGAGAAGGGGCAAGTCGAACTCGCCTCGGTTGTTGAATTAGGATGTTGTACTAATAGCCAGATTGCACAGCCCTTTAGCTGTGCAGTCTCGGTATTAGTACAACATCCTATATCAACCTATAGCTGTAGCCTATAGTTTGATAAAGCCTATAGCTGTAGATGAATCTCCTTCTTGTGCACAATTAGCTATGGCACCAACCATGAGCTTTCTTCTGGGGTGCTAAATGATGGGGAATCCTCTTCAGGTGTTGAAAAACGAAGCATGTTTAGTTTTGAAGCAGCGCAAGCATGTAGCTCTGGTGTTTCGTGTCAAAGCGTGGTTTGCACTTTCTCTAGGTGTTCGATCTTGGATCGAGTTACAGCGAGAGCTCACTGCTATACTCAGTATGGCTGTTATAGAAACACATCAATCAATAACTCCCGAGACTAACCCAGAGATGGCGCTCGTAGTAAACCAGTAACCAGGTCTTTCTAGAGTACGAACCTTTGCTTGAAACGTGTCAAAATTGTAAGTCGATCGGACCAGAAACAGCTGAGTTATCGAGGTTGGAGTAAAGTCGTTTTGTAGTTTGTTTAAAAATGGAAAACTGAGTTTCGGTGTTCGATGATGAAACATTAGTTTTTATTGGGGTAAAACACCGTGCAAGCGAAACAATGGATTGAAAATGTTACCCGGACTCTTGTCCATCAAAAGACGATTTGTCGGTGGTTTGCCGAGTTTGAACGGTCGTACGTACACATAAATGACGCGAACGCTCGGTAGACCTGTGGAAGCCGTTACCCGGAAAAGTGAGTGAAGACAAAAAATTATAATGAAAGATCGTAAAGTGAAGCTCGTGAGATTGCTGAGATGACACAGGATTATCAGCGGAAAGTGCATTTACTATCCATCATGAAAAATTGAAGCATGAAAAGTAAGTGTTTCCAGACGATTGCTTTGATGGAAGATAAAAAACAGCAACGAGTCGATGATCCAGAAAGCTGTTTGTCATATTTACTCGCAACAAAAAAGATTTCTGCAAAAAAAAAAGGGAAAAAAAATTGGGGAAGATTGGAAAAGGTTGATGAATGAATTGTATCACAAAAGGTGATTAACAAAAAGTGTTATGTTGATGAATAAAAAAAAATTTTGCAAAAAAAATGTTGTTTTCAATGTTAGTCTCGGGAGTTATTGATTGATGTGTTATTTCCTGTTGGTAGCTAGCCGTGGTTTAATCCTTGGGCCCTCATCTTGAATATGAACTGAGGTGGTATTCTCATTAGGTGCTTGAAAAAGAATACATTCTTCTCAAGTGTTAAAATAAGAAAAAGTAAGCCTACGCCTTGCGTCCCAGTGTCCCCATCTCTCTGGGATGTTAGCGCGTCCCAAGTTCAGAAAGTGGGATGATACAGGTCCATGACATACTGTGACTAGTGCACAGGCCTTCGGCTCAGGGGCTGAGAAGGGGACACCTAACTATGGTGCTTAAATAGAGAGATTATGAGTTGGAGAGTGAGAAAGAGAGTGAAAGTGTGAGTGAAAGCATGAGAAACAGTGGAGATAAGGACAATACAGCCCGTGCACCTATGTATCGAGTTTGGTGGTGCATGTGCATCCCTTTCGTTGTGGCTTCGTCTGAAAAATTTTTCAGCAGACTTTACCTTATTGCAAGCTAGTAGAGCCAAAAGTGCAGAAGTAGCCGTTCAAATCAATGTGTCTTTATGTTTCTGTCACTTGAGAGTGACATTTCCGACCATGCTTCCCTATGCGGTTATGATTTCTAGTAATACTTTTTACTTCTTTTTCTTATATTTGGAATTCCAGAACACCCCGCATAGTACAAATATACAAAATAAAAACAAACCAAAAATTTGCAAATCTCATGTCATCATCCCAACAATTCCGATTTCTCGTTGTTAGACGCCTAAAGTAGGAATTTTATTACCGAATACAAATTTGAAATTGCCCCTTTGATACATTTCATCAAATTAAGTAAAGATGATTAATTTATTAATGCAATGAAAATAATACAAAGCTGTAATATGACATGTACATGAAAATTTAGCAATCAAAAAGTGTTTTGATAAAATTAAATTCAAAATATTAGTTTTCTTGAGGAAAAAACTACCACATAAATGTAGGTGGAGAGCAATAGATATTTATTGTACCTTAAATGTGAAAAAAAATAACATTTTTTGCTTTTGAATCAAAGAAGAATCAATAACTTACTAAATAAGCATTGAATATATGGATTAATTTGAAAGATTATTGTAATTCAAATGAATCCATATATTCAATGCTCATTTAGTAAGTTTTTGATTCTTCTTTTGAAAAAACTTTAACAGGAACAAGTTTAATTTGAATTATCATTTAACAGGTAATAATACCGTCTGGTTGAAACACGAAATATTACACGATTTCATACATCTTTTTTCTTTTAACAGGAAACAGAAATACTTAACTGGAAAATATTTCTGTGAATTATTGTTTTGAATCGGTTAATTTTGTGTCAAAATAGACAATTTTCGGGGTTTTTGCAATTTAAATAGTTTTTTTTTGTACTATAGTAGGAAAATCAGAGCACAAAAAACATACCTTTATTTTGCTCAAAATAAAAGAAATCCCATTATTATGAAAAAAATGTGCATTCAAATGGGGAAATGAATAAGAGGACGATCGATATCGAACAATTAATCGAAAATTTGATGCTGAAACAAACAATGTAAAAAAATTTTGCCTGTTTTTTTTTTTATTAAATATGTATAATTATTTAAAGAGTAAACAATTAATCGAATGGGCAATATATATATAATTCTGTTTCAAAATTCTTATATCTAATGATCTGATTCTTGAAAAATCACAAAATAGGCGCAGTCATTTTATCGTATGAAAATAGATAAATTAATTTATGTATAATAGTATTTGTTGATATTGTAAAAAAAAAACAATATAAAAAAATAACAAAATCATAATGAGTAATAACTATTGGAATTAAAAATTCTTAAAAATAATTGGATTAAAAAGAATAATGATACAAAATGATCTATGAATACAAGAAAAACAAAATCATGGTTCCGAACGTAGTCGGATACCTTAATAAAATTTGACAACATCTGATGTGTTTGATAATTTTTTTCTCTCCCCCCCCCCCCGCATACATCATTTAACACGAAAAAATATTTCGGTCCCTCAATTTCGCGTTAAAAGTTTTTCTCTGTATGATCATTTCATTTTGTTCAGAAGTAGACAGTAAAGTCAGCGTGTTTCATACATTATAAGATAAGCTGAACTTATAAATACGAATTACGTTCGGACAGATAGACATTTCAATACGTCCCTCTTAAGCAAGAAAAGTTATGGGTGGAAAAATCTGCTTAGAAAAGAACTTCCTGTCCGCAGATCGTAAAATTACATCTCGTATCAATAACGACGATGAAATCGTGGTTGCGTTTGTGTTGTTAAGATTATGACTGAGCAAAGTCATCAAAATTGCACATGCAACCATAAGCAATTGCAACCCCCGCCGCCCGCAAGGGGGGGGGAGGAAATAAGAAGCAAAACTTAATCGAAAGCATCGTATGCAAGATATGGCAAAAAGAGAATAGGAAAGGGGGGGGGGAACAAAAAAAGACCGCCCGATTACATTTTTCGGTGGCTTTCAAAAAAGGGCCGAACAATAAAGTTTTTGCTCTCTCTCTCTCTCTAAAAAGAGCGCATTCCACAAAGGGCAGAAGTATTCATCTGGGAGACGAGTATTCATAAAAGAACACAAACTGGAATCCTATTCCGAGCCAAAGAGTCTGTTTAACTTTGCAAATGTTAATACCGGCGTGTATAAAAACGTTGCGCCGTTTTTGAAAAATGAATTGGTAAAACGGGGCTAAGTGGGAAGGTTCTGCTCTTTGTTTAGCGGCCATACAATTCTTTATGGCCTCCCATTGAAACCGCGAAGAAACAAAAATAACCTTTTTATACGAGTGCTTTAAGAATGGAAAATGCCACCTAAACAGGGTTACTGCAAAAAAGCCCGCAGGAACAAAGGGAGCCAAAAAACAAGCGATCGCCAATGTATAATTGTTGGGAAGTTTCGAGATATCCGAGTGTTTCGAGAAATTCGATTTCATTTTAAGGTTAAAAACTGTATGGTAGTTATCTTTAAATAAATGAATGATTAATTATGCTATTTGTAAACAATATTTCAAATGACCATTTTTTTGAAATTAAATATGGAATAAAAACATTTGAATTAAACAAAACAAATAATCTTAATTTTTTTTTCAAAATTAAAATAAGAAAATCATTGCAATTTATTGATTGCTTATTACCATCTCACTTAGATACAATACGAGGACTATTGGCGATGGATCTCGTAATTTTGAGCCTCGGTCAAGCGACGAGGACGACATCTGAATTGGCTCTTCCTTCTTCAAACTACCATACCACGTTAACTGGAACATTTGGGATATTGACAGATTTAACTACATCAACTTCTATAAAAGGCAGGTATTTAGAGGCATCCAGACTCGAACCCATGGCTCGACGGAAGGATCGTGGGTCACGAGTTAGCGTACATGACCTCTAGGCTACAGTGGTCATAGTGAAATTGTTAAAAATAAAAGGAAAAATAAAAAGTGGGTATATATATAATTCTCAAAGAGACAAAAAAAAAAAAAAAAAAAAGGATGGGGAGGGGCATTGAGAGTAATGATCTAAAGCAAATCATATATCGGAAATTGATTTTTGTCAATAAAGGAAAGGAAGCATGTAAGATATGCAAGAGAAAGCAAACGTAAACTGTTACACAAAAACAAATGGTATACAGAATAAAATATTATACGAAGTAAAACATGAAATATATATATATATATATATATATACACAATCAGAAGTTGAATATTTTTTATTGGAATGATATATTTTATCGTGTGTACACAGCTTTCACTTTAAAACTCTATTTAACAATGACTGTCGACCTTCTCTTTATCCATACACTTGAGATAGAAAGACTTGATGTTAAAAAACAACAACAGGAAATGACGATAAAACTATTGAAAAAATGAGGAGACGTTTTTAATAAAGAATTAGATATGGATGTTTTGAACTAATTCTACTATTTTTTTTTCTTTTTCAAAAGTAAATCTTCCATTTGGTGATTGAATAAAGTATATATTATAAATGACCAAATACAATAACTGTGACAACATAAGTTGACATTATTGATATATGGATTGTTTTTATATCGTCAAATATTTTTGTTCTGTGTTCTATAATACAGAATAAAAATTCTATTATCGAATAATTTTTTGTTCATGTAGTATAGAAATGGATCATTCAGAATGGGAGAGCAAAGAATTTAGTTTTACTCCTATTTCAGTTTTAAAGAAATATTTGGACCTAACTCCCAACATGGACTTTATTTTGTCCATACATCGTTTTCTTTCTCACTTACATAACTCTCTGAAGTTACATATATGCATTTCGGTTATAGTGACCCCCCAATCATTATTTAACTCTATAGACATCATAAAGTTCAATTAAATAATCAATAACTGAAGAGATCTAACTGAAGAGAAAAAAAAGACAACACAATTTATTAAATATCATTAAGTTATATTTAAAGTCACACCCGATCGAATTCCTCTTAACTCACGTTTATCCTAGCATAGGATCAAACAATTAAGTCTTAGCTTACCAGCTCACTTGCATTGAGTGATACACTTCTTGAACACAGCAGATTCGGCTCCTATTACTCTAACCAGGAGTCACTTCTAACTAAATATACCTCAAATGATTAATTACAGTAATTCACTTTAATTGACTTACATATATCTATCAGCTTGTTGTTATCCTCTGTCTCCCTTCTCTTTCCTTCCAATTCTACTTCGCATATATATCACTATCCCTAATTCAATTCACCACACTTCTTATATTCATCTAACACGTTTCATTTGTTTGGCAAGGAGTCGGAATAGTATGCAACTCAAATTACAAAAAGTACCCAAGGTTAGTGAAGAGAATATCACAAACAACCCAACGAAGCATAGGGAAGCACTCAGCAGTGCATCTTGTCTCGAAGATCGTACAATTATATTTTTCCTTTTGAAGTCATCAAGTAGAATTCACGATACACCTATTTTTTCCTCCCTGAATTGGTTATTATATTTTTCTTGAAGAGTACAGAATCATTCATGTACTTCATACTTCACGACTTCTCTAATTTGTAAGAAAATGTAATTTCAATTAGTATTCGCGACTTAAAAAGAAGTTGCATTGGTTATCTTGCACTTATTTAAGAGAGAATTTCTAGCTCAGATGTCATTTTCGTCACTTGAGCGAATTACGAGAATTATGAGGCCTGTCGCCAGTAGCTCTCGTGTTGCTTCTAGTTGTGACGTTAATAATCAGCCAATCAATGCACGTATTCCGTGTTTCTATTACATGATGCTAAAATTTGGCGATTTTACTTCTTCAGTTAGAGTCATTTTAAGACAATATGGTGCCAATTCTAAAGCCTATATCTTTATCTAGGTTTCACAACAATAAAACAAACGACACTGCAGTGTAAATCTTTAACAAACAAAAGGTTATGCAAATTATAACTTGTTTTTTATTTAATTTTAAATAAAGGGAAGAATGGTGAAAAGCATCTTCTGCAATTATTTTGTTATAACTGCGTATTCACTTTTTTATTTCAAACTAATATTTACTGTTGGATAATTAGTTTAGGGGGAAAAAAAGAATGTTTCTGGGTTAAAAATGTGGCACTGTCTGCGACATTCAAAGACATGTATTTAGTTACGAAAAAAGAATTACATATTTAATATTTACTATGTTAAAAGCTTTTATTTTAATTTTTTATTTTAGAATGGCGTGGATGTAAAAAATGAGGTGTCAACTTAGGTGTCGACCTCGTCATTTGTCTGTGGCTTAAAGTTACTGGTTGTAGTTAGCGAATCTTGTATCGGGCAGAAATAAACAACTAAGAGAAAAGGGTCAATAAACAAAGAAACTTCTTTCATTTCAACAGATAATTAATATTACACTAATTTAAAAGTAACGTTCAGCTTTCTTCTAGAAGAGAATTTCAAACATTGAATATCGGGGATGTAAACCAGTAGTAGCATTTTACAAACACTTTTCAATCATTAAAAAATAAGAAGTTTTTCATGTGATGTAATTTACTTGAATTATTTTTATAGTATTTTTATAATTAAGAATTCAAATAAAACCATATTTCAATCAAAATTATTATTATTGTTATAATTTTTAATTTTCATTTATTTATATTTATTTGAAAATATTGTAATGTTTATTTTATTTCCTAAAATTTTTCTTAAAAATCTTCTGTTCAGCTTCATTTGTAAGCGTGTTTGAGAATATTTTAAGCCTAGATTTAATGGAATTAAATATTTTATCCTTTTCAGGCTATCAAAAGATTCAGTTACTTTTTTTTTAATTACCTTTTAGTGAAAAAAAAAAAGATTTTAAATGTGTTCCTCCAAGACTGTTTAGATCCTTTTATATTCGTGATCAAATTAACGTGAATTATAATTCTTCTCTTCTATAATTTTTACTTCATTAGCTCTGATATAAAACTAAATTATTCACTTTCGATTTGCAAATAATTTTTAAAAACCATTTCTAAGTTATAAATGCGAAATAAATTTTTTCTTTTTTGTTTCTAGGTACAAAACTTATGGCTTTTTGCTCAAGAAATCCGAAAGACTTAATTAATAATCATTTTTAAGACGAAATTTCCTCCTTTAATTTATTTGCTCACAACTTTAAATTTCTATCATGACTTTGCGATAAATAGCTATTCCAAAAATACTTGTTTATCCCGTTTATTATAAATAAATTCCATTTACAATTTTAATTCAACTACTTATTTTCCTTAAATTCACACTTTTATTGAAAAAAATAAGTATTATTATTATTATTAACGTCATTAAAGCTTAACTACTCTGTATTGTTGAAAAACGAAACACTGCAATTACTCAGAAATGGTTAAAAAAAACTGTTTTAAAAGAAACGTACTAAATGCTATATTAGAAAAAACAAATAAATAAAACTGAAACTTAAATGCGTTAGATTAAGACATTTATCAATCGTATTTATGCTTAAAATGCCAAAATATTTAAAAAATAATCTTGTCTATTTTACAATAATGAGTATAGTTATTTTGTAAATGAACAAAGTGTTATATGGAAGCCAAGTGAGTGCAAAGTCGCCAAACTCGGCAACCTCGACAAATAAAAGTGGTGGCTGTAAAAAGGCAGAAAAGCAAGTGAACGTGCATTAAACCCTACACTAGCCTTATATCCTTTTCTTTTATCATCACGGCGGGATACAAAAGAGCTCCAACCATAAGCACAGGAGAAACATATGCGGCTAAAAAGATGAAAGAAATAAAATTGGGATGTAAATTCGAAATGTAGCTTTAAAAACGCGTGCAATTAGAGGGCGTTTGTTGAGACCGTTGGAAACTGGGGATGCGAGGAAGAATGAGCTGTTTTGTAGCACCCCAAATTACTTTCATTGTTTTCGCCCCATTCGAACATATATCGCACCCCCCACTGGTCGGAAAAAAAAAAAAAAAAAAGAAACAAAACTTTTCAAGCAGGATTTTGTTTATATAAAAACACTATGATCATTAATTGCATTTATAGCTGCAGTGATGAAAGTGTAATGAAACACGCAAATTAAGGTAAAAAAAAATATTGCAGATTTAGTTTGAACAGAAATGAATATGAATATTTCCTAAAGAAACATGCGTTTGTTTATTAAAACATAAACGACATTTATTAAAACATGAATGTAATAACATGAACGACGTTTATTAAAATATGAATGTAATAACACGAATGACTTTTATTAAAACATGAAGGACGTTTATTAAAACATGAATGTAATAACATGAATGACGGTAAAATACCGGCAAATTTATACGAATTTACTTTTTTGTTCAAAATTGAAGCGTTTTTTGAACGTATAGATAAACTCACATGGGGGGGGTCAAAACGCTCACTTTTATTAAAATATTTCCTTTGGAAAAATAAAATTTAAATTCAAAAGAACTCGCTTACAATAAAAAATTGCTTCAAAAATTCAAAAGAAATTACTTACAATACGTTTCCTACACATGAAGAAATGCGAATAATAATTTTTTCAAAGGTTAGAACAAAGAAAGTAATCATTTAAACATATTGAAAAAATACATAGATAAAGCTTAAGGTTTATATGATCAAAATTTTCATATATATGTATAAAGAATTGAGGGAGAAAAATAAAAATAAGTTAATGAAGTTAGATCTGAGTTAGATATTACAATATTACAGTGACATAGGTGTTTTAGGTTTCTGAAAGGTCAATTTACTACTAAAAACTAGATGTTACTTATGTTTATATATTTTCATTAACTAAAAGCTTATAAATTACTTCAAATTTTCAAAATGATTATAATTTAAAGTTTACAAAAAGAATTATTGAATGTAGTCAAGTGTACTTATGTTAAATTTTTTACATCATTGCCTCTATTGTCTAAAGCAAAATGAAATTTTTAGAACCTATAAATATATTCATTACATACTTAGACTGATTATTGATATTAATAAAAATTATTTTTAGTGCAGATCTGATAATTTAATTCCTTATAGTATTGGATTGATTAGACACCTTTAATTAAGTTCTCATAATTCTATTCTATTTCTGACTTTAATTAAATTCTTAAACATTTGTATTGCTTATCATTTTGAAATTATGCATCGATTAATATCTAACACATTTTGAACCATTCGACTAATAAATTAATTAAGATTTATTTTAGAATCGAGAAAAGACATGAAAATGATTTAGTTTCTGAGATCAAAATAATAAAATATCGAATTTCAAAGTTTTCATTCCTTAAAAAAAAAAAAAAAA